>CAJNIZ010007683.1:2373-15541 GCA_905231905.1 Symbiodinium pilosum
GGTTTAGGGTTTAGTGTTATAGGGTTTAGGGTTTAGGGTTATAGGGTTTAGGATTTAGGGCTTCGGGCTTAGGGTTTGGGGCTTAGGGTTTGGGGCTTAGGGTTTAAGGTTTAGGGTTCAGCGGTGATGTGTCATGCAGGGGCATATAGTCCCCCTTAGGTAGATAAAATACGGGGTATACGGGGATCTTATTATACTACACCCAAAGCCATATTCGATCTATGTAAGGGGACTAGAAATATGCATATTGTGCTGTAGAGTCCTTATATAACCATGGTGTAGCGTGCCTCAAACAGACCTCAAACTGATTATGGTACTTATTCAGGCCCCTATACGACTCAGCTCTACTCACTACTTACTAGCAATTTGTGTCTTGGGGCTCATCATAAGGCTATTAGGGGTTGTGAGTGGACGTATGCAGTCAAAAGAGCCTGCAAGCAGACTTCCACCATGTGACGCTTCCATCTCTATCCTGAGCCTCTCGTATTACAAATGACCCGTAGGTTTAGAATAAGGTTTAAGGTTCAGGGTTTAGGGGGTGTAGGATGTGGTGCGGCAAGCCGCTAATGCTCGTGCATCTGGTGTTTGCATCCTGCACGTCCTTGTGAATTTGGTAGCATTAGAAAGGCAAAGCACCCTCAACAGCTACGCAAAATCCTAAACATGAAGTTCCTTGATTATAATTTGACAGTTGCAAGCTATGCATCAATGGGGAACATAAATCTGCTAACTATGATACGCTTGCAGCATCTTCTACATATAAGGTACCTAGGGACGTGAGGCATTTTTAGTGTCAAGAATACTTGATAGTGTCATTAACCAAGGTGACTTCAACGAAATAGAGACCCAAGTCCACAACAGTACCCTTAGTTTTCGGAACCCCTCACTTAGTCCTACTGGTGCTTAAGGGACATCGCGGGAATGAGTCTAGTAGGTACCATTACACGGGTATAGATGAGGATTCTATATGGATTATGCTAAGCCCACTCTCCCTTAAGCACTAGTAAATAGCATGCAATATCTAAGTCGACAAGCTTCCACCAGGCCTTGGAAGCTTCTGTTCTAAGGCCGAGCCACATAAGCATGGGTGGTGTAGAAACCTGAAGGCCAATTATATTTTGGTTTAGGGTTTCCCAACCCTAAACCCTAAACCTGAAACTAGGATTTAGGGTTTGGGGTGTAGGGTTCACCCTAAACCCTAAACCGCAAGGTGCATCAAAAGCGACTCCAAGTGGAGTTGGGGAACTCCTTGACCCCTGAGGCGGGACTCGAGTCTACCCGCGCTTACCCCTCACTCCAGTTGGACTAGGGTTGAGGATTCGGGGCTTAGAGTCAAGGCTTAAGAGTGAGAGTTCTAGGGTTGAAGTTAACCGATGCCAATCCAAACCTTTGAACCATTCATCACTACACCCTAAACCATCGAAACCGGATGCGCCTAAGCCCTAAAGCCTAAAGCCTAAGCCCTAAACCCTACACCCCACACCCTACAATGCCCCTCAGGCCCGCGTGAAGCCCGAAAAATGCTGTGTCGCGCGCTCCATCCCCGGGCATGTCCATGGACATGTGGCCAAGAACCTGGCTAGGGTTCAGGGTTTAGGGTGTACGGTTCTATAGGGGTTATATAGAAAGAAAATGAAAGCTACTAGTTAGTTTAGGGGCTTTGGGTTTAGGGTGAAGGGTTTAGGGTGTAGGGTGAAGGGTTTAGGCTTTGGTTTTCTGTGCTTAGGGTGTACCCAGAATAGCCGCTGTACCTATAAACAAGCAGATTTCTGCCTAGTATTTTGCTATTTTTACATCTTCAAGGGCTAGGTGACTCTCGGTAAGGTTTGGGCCATTTAGGGCTTGCAAAGCTTAGGGGTTGGGGATTGGCGTTCCTGATTCAGGGCTTAGGGTTTGTGAGCTAATTATACAGGTCTGGAGTTCAAGGTTCAAAGGGTTGGGAGTCTTCGTGCATGAGCTTTGGGGCTTATGGGTATCATTGCGTTACATAGGAGCTGGTATGGAAAGTAATTAGGTTGCATGTGGGGGGCATGTGGGCTCAGGATTAATTATGCTCCTACTATAGGTACCTGAGGGTTAACCCTTAGTGCAGCTCCCAAGTACCCCCTAAACCCTAAACCCTAAAACCCTACATAGCCCCTATATAACCCTATAATATCGTAGTTTCCATTGTCCCTAAACCCTAAACCCTGAACCCTAAGCCTTAAACCCTAAACCCTATATAGTCCCTATAATACCCTATAATATCGTAGTTTCCATTGTCCCTAAACCCTAAACGCCTAAACCCTAAACCCCTAAACCCTAAACCCTAAACCCCTATAATATGGCAGTTTCCATTATCTTTTCCACTAACCCTTCGTAGCGGGACCCCTGAGTGCCACCTAGTTCAGGGACTATGAGGCCGGGCCATGAGACCTTGAAAGCCCCTTAATGAGTTTTTTTTTTTTTGTTTAAAGGGTTTATGGGGTTTATGGTGTTTATAGGGTTGTGGGATTTGTAGGTTTTATGGGGTTTGATCTACAATTCTTGAAGTCCTGCTAGGGAAGCATAGTCCCCCTTCAGTAGCTAGAATATGGGGTATATGGAGATCTGAATGGTATCTACCCAAAGCCAAATTCTATCTGCTTCAGGGGGACTACAACCTCTAAACCCTAAACCCTATATTCTATCTACTTACGGGGACTATAATTCCCTAAACTGCGACCCCTCAAACCATGACTGCGTAGAGAGTCTAGTATCCCATCGTGGTAGGGGTTAAGCGGTTAGGGTTTAGGAGTTTAGAGTGTGGGGTTTAGGGTTTAGGACGGTTTCCAGAAGTAGGGGAAACCTTTATTAGACCCCAGAAGGCCGAAATCCTCATCACAGCAACTCTAAAAGGAACCCCAAATTTCTGCAAGCCATAATCCTAAAACGGTATAAAATCCGAGTTCCCATGTGGTTTTTAATTTCTTGCGCATCTGATTCTCCATCAAGGGGGGAAATACCGTGCTTCCTTTACGGGTCGTCTTCACAGAGGCCATGTACTAGTTGATCAAAACTACCCATGTAGAATCCTTACCAGGGACCTGCATCATGCCCTGTCAATCCCTATATACCCCTTGGGGTCCCAACAGAAAACCCTTAACCCTAAAAGATGCCTACAGACCCCCTGTATGAGACAACTAGTCCGTCCTACGCGGAGTTGCACGTCAACAGCACCAAGAACTGGCGGTCCTCCATACCTACCAGGCCTTGACAGCCCAGCTAAGTATACAGCAGATTCCTAAGATATAGGTAGTACAATATAAGTGCGTGTGGGGGGTAGGGAAACCAACCCATTATGTAGGTAACTTGGCATTTAGGGAATCATGCACGTGCCCAAAACCTGTTCAAAAAAGACTGGCGCCGCAGCCCTAAACCCTAAACTCTAAACCCTACACCCTAAACCTCCCCCGTGATTGGGTACCTGAATCCTTTCGCGGCATTTCTGGGAAGTCGGCCTGTGCTTTCGTTCCCCCAGCCCCTAAGATTAATTAGGACCCAACTATAATCATACGATAGTCATAAGGTCTTCGTTACATGGGTTGGGGTGACTAAATTTCAGGGTCTTGTCACACCCCAAACCTTGAAACCCCAACCCACGTTATTGTCTGCTAGAAGTCCTGGCGCATGTCAGTCCATACCCTCCCCCAAACAAAAATGGATTCCAATCTCGGCTGTTGTTCAGGAACTCGGTTTAAGGTGACAACATAAGGAAACCCTGTTTCTTTACGATGTACCAATATTATGGTAACTTATGTCAAATAATATCATCAAGGGCTTCCTTTTAGTTCCCCCGGCCACTAGAACAAGGACCTTATATCAAGTACATGACTATAGTAGGGTCCTGATGTTAGGGGCTGGGGTAAGCAAAATCCCGATTACACCGAACAACATGCAAGCTGATATGGTCCCACTTTCAGAGAACTGCGCTCGTTGACATTTGTCGTTGGCCTGGGAACAGTCTGAACCGCTACGACCCAGACTGCGCAAAATACCCTGCCAGCAAGTGACCTGAGCTGTTGGGATCTTCATCCCAGTAGAAGATGAAGAGCCTCTCACACATGACAAGCAGTCTGGCCTCCCGTAGGTTGCCACAATAAGACGTTGAATAATGTGAAACGACTGGGGGCTCAAAATACCCTGCCACTGCCCCTCATTGCTGCGGTGGGGCTGCACCCGGATCTCGTCAAACGGCGGTACGCTTGCAGCGCAGAGCGGCTCCAGCAGCTTCAAAAAGCGAATGTACATGGGTTGCAGTGCTTGCTTTGGACTTCCATGCAAGTTTGGGAGAAGTTCTTTGAAACTCGGAACGGTATGTTACAGTCATGACAGTCCCCGTGATGGACCCCAACGTGCCAGAATCCTTGCTACAGGGACTCCTACAAAGGGACCCCAAGTTTCCGGAAACTCCCACACCTGGATCAGGGAGAGGAGCTCCTCAACCCCTCAACCCCGAAACACCCACATGACCCAACCTCCGACACTCTGCTGAAGATCGCTCCCCTCTGTATCCATCTATTGATATATGGTTTAAGGTTTATTTGTCTAAGCTAGATTAGGGTTTAGGGGTTGAACAGGATGGACTATTAGACCCTATAAATGTTTATCCTTTCCCCCTAATGTTCAAGGGCTTCCTCCTATAATGTATATACTCCCACCCGTATGTAATATTGGGGTGGAGATTTATCGTATGAGCCAAACTCTAGGGAGGGTTTAAATTAGCATCCGACTCAAATTTATTAAAAGTCGACGCGACGAAAATGGATGAAGTCGAATCAACAGCCGAATAAATTGATTCAAACATCATAATACACTCAGTCAAAATCACACTAAACGTAATTGAAATCGGATTGAAACCTAAAAGCATCTCGAATCAGCTTAAAAAAAGCTTAGCCAAAGCAACTAAAATCGATTAAGCACCTGATCAAACATTAAAAATCTAGTCGAATTTTGAATAGAATCTGGTGAAAGTGACCTAAAATCTGGCCTCAACTGATTCAAAATCGCAATAACCCCAATCAACATTGCATTCAGCTTTTATGTATAAGCTTCATTAAGCTCCCTTTCAAACACATCTCAAAAACAATCCAAATCTAGGAAATCAAGGAGATCCCTAGTCCTTAAGAGTCATGATAGGGACCCCCCCTTATTTCGGAGGGTCCGAGCCGTAATTCACTGAAGTCTTGGCCATTTTACACATAGCCCTGGGGCCAGATTCAGAATTTGATTAGAAGGGGTGTGTGCTTCATTTTTTGGGGAAGTGATGATCGAATCTATTTAGGCCCTACTAAGACTGTATTACGGTGCTTGTGAGGCCATATAAACCGTGGTATCTATCTGGCATTCATCTATCTATCTGTTTGAAGGTCCGATGTACCTAGTTTCACTACTTGACCAAAGTTGTGTACATATACAACTACATGCTAAATCCGCATTTTGTTTTTTAGTGCTTAGGGCCTAGGGTTTAGGATTTAGGGCTCTCCCCTCAACCCTAAACCTAGACCACAGACTCAGAAGCCTGTCGTGCCGGCCTCAATGAACCCCTGCAGTCTGCATCTCAGCTGATGAACCTGCAATTTTGGTTTAGGCTCTGCCTAGGGTAACCGATGTACTTTTGAAAATGGGTTTCCCCAAACCCTGAACCCAAAAACATATATTTACCCTTTTTAGGGGTCTAGGTTACTCTATGTGGTAGTTTCCCAAAATAAGGGGACCCCAATATAGACCCAAAATAGTACATAGTACCCCCCAAAAGGGTACCCCAAATTTAATCCTAAACCCTAAACCCTAAACCCTAAGGATTTGTCCTAAACACAAACCAAATATCTCTGGGCTTACCAGAGAAAACGTCGAGCTCCTGGATGACTGTGTTCAGGGTATTGAGGATTTAGGATTTAGGGTTTAGGGTTTAGGATTTAGGGTTTAGGGTTTAGGGTTTAGGGTTTAGGGTTTAGGATTTAGGGTTTAGGGTTTAGGGTTGAGGGTCTAGGTGGTTTCTTACTGGTAATTAGCAGGGAATAAGGGAAAACTGTAGAAAGCCTATATAACCACTGCATGATATATCCCCTTATTCCCTACTAAACTCCAGTAAGGTTGGGGTGGGTCAGTAGCAGGAGCCTTGAACAAAGACACCCAGCCAAACGGCCAGCAAACCCTTCACAACCTTATAACTTGCAACTCGCTTCAGGGACCGAAGCGTAAATGGTCCTTGAATAAGATGCGTACAGGCCTTCTAGAGTAGAGTGAACTTCTGGTAATTCTTCGGGCCCAAATAGGATTTGCAGTAGGATTCTAGGGCCTAGGGGACTTCATCCCTAAACCCTAGACCCTAATCCCTAAACCCTGATTCCCTAAACCCTATTCCCTAAACCCTACACCCTACCTAATCCCTAAACCCTAAACCCTAATCCCTAAACCCTAATCCCTACACCCTTATCCCTAATCCCTAAAACCTAAAGACTAATCCCTAAACCCTAATCCCTAAACCCTAATCCCTAAACCCTTATGCCTAGACCCTAAACCCTAGACCCCAAACCCTATACCCTATGAACCTGGGTTCACATGCACCCCTAAGGGTCCAAGGACCCAAATAATAGGGTTTCAGGGCCCAAATAGCATTCATAGTATAGCTCTATTTTGGTTGAGGGTTTAAGGTTTATGGATTGAGGGTTTTAAGGATCTAGGGTGTTAAGGTTTAGGGTTTAGGTGTTTAGGGTTTAGGGGTTTCATTGTTTGGGATTGAGGTTTAGGCGTTTTGGATTTAGGGTTTAGGCGTTTAGGCTTAGGGATTCAGGGATTTAGGGGGCTGTTTTGCCACTATTCCCTATGTGAACCACCATTTAGGGTGATGTCGGGTGAGGTGCTTTCAATTGCCCAGTTATTTCTGCAGGCCCTAAACCCTAAACCCTAAACTCCCTATAGTAGTTTGCATCAGGCGGTAGGCGGCGGGCATGAACCTGTCGATGCCAGATCTCTAGTTTCTTGGTACCGTCCAGAATCTCATGGGTTTACGGCTTGGGGTTAAGGTTTAGGGTTTAGAATCTTGTCAATCCCTAGGGCTCCCCCTTACCTAAATGGTAGGCTACTGGGCTATGTAACTATAGGGTATATGGAACCCGACTCCCATTATTTAGGCAACTGGGAGCCCTAGGGAATAGCTTCCAAGTTTTAGGCCCAAGGTTTCAGGGTTCAGGGTTTAGGATTTAGGGTTGGGGATTCTGGCGGAGAGTGTGATCCCTACTTAGTACCTTGTCCCCTGGGCCCCGTGTACACCTATACGTATATACCAGTCTATACCATTCTGCCCACTGCATATCCACATAGGTGCCTTTATATCCACCCCCTTCCCCCTAAACTCCGCACTCCGAAATGCGAAAACCTCAAGCCCTGATGAATCCATCTTGGCTAGGGTAGAAACAAACCAAAAACAACAATGCACAAACCATACAGAAACTTCGATAACGCCTAAATCGTAAACCCTGAATCCGAAACCCTAAACCTTAAAACCCAAACCCTAAACCCTAAACTAAACCCTTATCCCTAAAACCTTCATCATAATCCCTAAACCCTAGACCCTGATCCGAGGCCAGGACGTCCAGTTCCTGGAGCGGCATTGCTGCCACGCTCTCCTTCGGGAAAATTTGGGGGTTCGTTTTTGAAGGTCCCTTTCATAAGGATTACAGTATTTGAGCGTCTATATTGGGGTCCCCCGAATTTGGGAAACTACCATTTAGGGATTGGGGTTGAGGGTCAGGGTATAGTGTTTAGGGTTTAGGGTAGAGGGTTTAAAGCTTTGGGGTTCGGGTTTGGTGTTGGGGTCGGGGGTGTAGGGAGCCTGAAGAATTACAAATATCATCTTCAAATCTATGTGAGGCACTCTGGGTCAGAATGATACCAAGAATCTAGGACTCCAGCACCAATACGTTTAGGGCTTAGGGTTGCCAAGGCGCCATGGCAATTGATATCGACGTCCATCTTGGTAGTGAAGCATAGTTCCTAAGATATCCCCAAAACCCAAAATCCTAAAGAGGTCATGTTGACAAATTACATGGGAGATAGTGACTCTGGCTCACATGTAGCCCGAACAAGGGAACCTCATGGACCGCTGCTACTGGTGTTTCAAAAGGATCCCATGAAACAGCCCATGTCAGTTTAGAGTTTGGGTGTACCAAAAGAACTTATATGAGCTATAGTCTAAACTCCTAGTATCCCCCCTAAATATCCCCTATAGTAGTCCCCTATATAATCCCCTACATAACCCCCCTTTAAGGAGTTTAGACTATAGCTCATATACAAATCCATGGTTAGCTCATGGGATGGTCTTAGTATTTGCTCCCATCCAAAACCCAGTAACCCCTAGGGTTTAGGGTTTAGGGTTTGGGGTTTAGGGTTTAGGGTATCCTAAAATCATGAACAGCCGTTTCCATTGTCTTGCCCTTACGTCTATAAAGCCGTATATCCTCCAATCTATATCTATATCTATATCATCTAAATCTATATGTATATATGTATACGTATACGAATATACAGAAATATATACATAATTATATGTATATAGATATAGATATACACCTTGGTAGGCCTAATGTTGACAGTAACTCAGATGACTTTGCAGGGCTTACGCTTTAGGGCTCAGGGCAGGGTTGCCTCTGTGCAGTTGAAGCAATGCAGATGTTTGAACAACCCCTGCGCACCTCAGAAAAAAAAAAGGACTTAGGGTTTAGGGTTTAGGGTTTAGAGGTCAGGGTTTAGGGTTTAGGATTTAGGTTCTTATACACTTCCATATCACGAAAGATAGTATAACTTTACTACGCATTGAAGACTGCAGTAACGACTGTATGCCCACGTACAGTACGACGCATGTGAAGCCCAGGAGGGCAGTCTAAATGGGTGAAGCTTATGGGGCGGGATAGCATAATTAAGCATGGGGTGGGGATTTGGGTTTAGGGTTAAGGAGGGAATCCATGATACATAAATGGTAGTTTCCCTAAATTACTGTTCCCAAAATGGGGGGAATTTATATAGGGCCCCGTATTATAATGGGAACCCAAATATAGGGCCCCGTATTATTGGGAATTTAGACCAATACCCACATAAGTGGAGGACCTAAGGGCTTAGGGCGGCTAATGAGCTTCGTGTTCGGGGTTTGTAGACAGTTTTGGGGCGCAGAGTCTACGGAGTGAATATTAAGGGCTCACTTGGAGGTTCATGCGGCCTAGCAGCCTATCGATTACTTCTAGCTGGAGTTATAACCCTACTTTTGATTAGTATGACCTATATGAGTCCATTTAGGGAGCTACAAGTAGGGTTATAAGCTCCATTTTAAAGTAGCTGCTGCATCCCTCAATCCCTGAACCCGCCACTCTACATTGTGCGTTCAAGGCTTTGATGTTTAGGACGCAGGAGCGGCTTGAGGGCTTTTTGGGAGGAGCTCTTGACGTAGTAAGTCTACCTAGTATCCAGTGATATGGGGCTTGTGATAAGGGATATGCTGGATAGTAGGTAGACTTGCTAAGTCAAAAGACCACCCAGGTAGGTTGCAGCATGTTAAGGGCCTTGGAGGTGTGACTATGTTTCACAAGTTGGGGTTTGGGATTTAGGGCTTGGGGTGTATAATCTGATGCTTTGGGGGGCAGTACTGCATAGGTGCCGCCAGCCAATAGGTAGCAAGAATGGCATGATCGGAGCACTGTTGTCTGTGATTTCAGGTAGCAGGGCCTTTCACATGGGGCCAACGGGAGGGAACTGCCGTTCTGATTAAACTTAGACCCTAAGGGTCCGAGGACCCAAATAATAGGGTTTTAGGGCTCAAAAACTATACTATTAATGGTACTTGGGCCCTGAGACCCCATTATTTGGGTCCTTGGACCCTTAGTCAGAGTCAAGGGAAGTCTAGGAGGATTGCAGTCGAGGATTTAATTTTTCGGGCGTAAGATGTATAGTTCCCAGGCTGACGGATGCTGACTGCGACCTGAGCTATAGTCCAGATTATATCTTGGAGTATACTAGGGCTTATTAAGGGGGATACTAGGAGGTTAGACTATGGCTCAAATGAAACCCTACACCCTGAGTCCGTCATCGGATGGCAGGGTGATATCTCAGCCTCCAGAAACAACTCTACACAATCTTGTTGGACCCTCATGAAAACTCCACAATCCTTAGTCACTCATACCCCCTCAGTATACCCAAGCTTCGCCCTAAGCCCTAAACCCCTTAAGGGACTAGGGTACTCTCTTTCTTCTTTTCAGAACCCAGTCTAGAAGTGCTGTGAGTTTCAGAGTATGCTTCTGGTGCGGAGCCAGCTGGATTCCTACTCTTTCCCAGATGGCGGTTTCCCAAAACTTTTGCCATTGCGGTGCAAAGGACAAGGACTATAAAATTTAGGGGTGTCTATGTTTATATTGAGGGTCCTTCAGCTTCATGTTCATTATAGGGGGCGTGTATAGGAATGTGCTTGTTAAACCCTACGCCCTGCACTCTAAACCGTGCCGTAATAAGAGTAGTATGCGGAAGAAGTAAGGAGAGTACCTTTTTCAGCATCCCTACATCCCGGCCTACAATAGCTTGCATTTCACATCCTGGATCGTTGAACAATATTTAAACCTAAAGATGAAGGTTTAGGGTTGAGGGTTTAGGGTTGAACCCCTGGACCCTAAATGCCCAAACCAAAACCCCAAAACACAGCAAGCCATCACTCTCTTCTCACACAGGTGTCACCACAAGCGGGTCGGCTTCATACAGAGACCAGCAGACTTTCGTTCAAGAGTTCAATCATTGTGGGAGGCACCGCGTCATCCAAATCCTTGCCTGTGGCTGGGGCTGCCTGCCTCTCGCTTTCTCTGCAGCCATAAGCGTCTGTACAGTCTACGCACTTTCTCGTATGTGCTGGCTATGAGTCGCCTCCAAGAAAGCTTCTTAGTGTATTTTTCCCGATGATACTTGGAGACGAAACGAACCCAGAACACATGCTTCGGCCCCCGGGGCCACCACGCGGATCAAACAATTCGCCGAATGGCGGCAAACTCGTGAGAATCATGCAGCATCTCTCGGTGACTTTCCTCAGAGACCCCTTATGCAAAGCTTATAGCCCTATAAGCGAAGTATCAACCCGCAGACACTAAGTCACTAAGTCTCTTAGAGGCTCTATAAAACGTCTAGGATTCAGAGTTTAGGGCCTATCGACCTCAAAGAAAGGCCTGATATACCCCCTAAACCTAAAACCGTAATCTCATTCCATAGTTCTCCTCCCTTGTCTCCCCCCACCCCGAATCTAAAGATGCGCTGGACTACCTGGACCCCCAAAGTAGTAAAATAATGGCCTAAACCCAAATCTCTAAACCCTAAACCCTTACTATCCTACCATTTTTGGGGGGCCTCAGGTAAGCCTTACCTTTTTACACAAGTAGGTAAAACAATGGGATAAGCCCTTACCCCTACACCCACATTATATATCCTACATACTTTTGGGGGTCTAACCTTCTTACAGCCCAGGGCAAGGCCTGCAGATCCGTCCATTGCAGGGCCACTTCCTTAGGCTTCTGATAGTGGCACGGTTTGCAGGCATGAGGGTGTAGGGTTTAGGGTTTAAGGTTTTGGGCTTAGGGTCAGGGCATAAGTTTAGGGCTGGAGACTTAGGATTCAGGGCCGGGGTTTAAGTTCAGGGTTCAGGGCTTACTCTAGAAGCCCACTTACCTAATTATATGCATTATGATAGTGATAAACATAGAATTAATCGGCTAATTATATACTACCAAGAACAGTATATTGATAATAATATTATTCTACTATAATACACGTTCACGCACTGGCTCCCCCCCGCCCTGCCGCCTGTATGGTCCTTGTTCCTGTTTGGGAAAAGAAAGCCTTTTCCCGTTCCGCCCTTGGCATGGTATGTGTTAATTTAGACGGATGGCTGAGGGTTTAGGGCTTAGGGTTTAGAAGGATATAGAAGGATGTTATGAGGATTCTAGAAAGGTCATGGTTTATCTGGTTTTAGGGCTTAGGGTTTAGGGTTTCGGGGTATTGGGTTCAAGGTTTAGGGTACAAAAACGAAGCCCTATCCTTAACCCCAAGACCTTGAACTCAAAACCCAGCGCCCCCAATCCTAAAGCTCTAAACCCTTCACCCTTAACCCTACACAACCCTAATGTGAGTTTCTGATCATGAGCCACCCCCCTCCCCCAAACAAGTAAAGATTCTAAATATTCTGGGTCGCACAATCAAATTTCGGCAAAATTGTTTGGGGGGGGGTCTGACAGGAACTCATAAACTACAAATTAGGGGTTCGGTTGCTTAGACTGGCTGGCTTCTCTAGTTGTTCTTCTCTCCGTTTCTTGTTGTGTGTTCTCTTTGGTGTTTTCCAGAACAGAACATGGATTGATTCCGTTCCTCTGTTGTTACTAATCCGTTCAGACCAAAAGTTCGCTCTATTTCGAACCCATTTACTAATCCGACCCCAACATTATAATTCCTAAGTCATGTAAACCCTAAACCCTAAACCCCTAAACCTCTAAACCCCTAAACCCCTAAACCCTAAACCCCATGGATCATGAAGCTTAAGTAACAGGCCCTAGGGCACAGAAAGGCATGCGGACAAGAAGCCCACAGGTGGCAGCGCTCTTTCAAGACTTGCTGCGCCTGTTGCTTTAGGGTTTAGGGGTTTAGGGGTTTAGGGTTCAGGGTCGAAGGGTGTAGGGACTTTTGTGGGAGTATGGAAGAGTCGAACCCTTACCAGCTAACGCGCCATTCTACAGCCCTTGTACGAGCACCCTGAAGCCGATCAATGGTAGACCATAGACCCCCACCGCTTAACTCCAAGCACTGCGCCCTACACAAAACCCCAAGTACGACAGCTCTGGGCGCACGACTCCAAAAACTCATTGTTGCAAATCCCGAAATTATTGTTACTACTATTACGATTACTATTATTACCACTACTACAATTCTTACTGTCACCATTCTTATTGCTACAACCATATGCAAACAAGTGAACACCGACGCCCATCACGTACCTCTGGCTAGCAGTACTTGATAGAATGGAGAAGAATATGGCAACTAATCCATCGTTGGTACAAAACAAGGGGACCACAATACAGATCTATGCCTTCTTTCCTTGCTGCCGAGGGGTAAGCCAAACCCTAAACCCTAA
>CAJNIZ010007684.1:0-15785 GCA_905231905.1 Symbiodinium pilosum
CTCCTGACGGGTTATAGGGTATATATTGGGGTTATATTGGGATATCATACTATGGTACCCATTATATAATGGAGAATCAAATGGAAAAGAAAATGGAAAATGAAATGGAAACTAGGGGAACTTAGTGAGTAGGTTTACGGGTCTTGCATCACTCATTAGATGATTCAATGCTTACAGCCCTGTGGGGTCCTCTCAGATCTAACTGCTGGCTCTGATTGGTTTTGCGCGACGTTCACAGGCAGCTAGAGCTGCATGCAAACGGCGACAAAAGTTTGCTTTGCTCCAGTCTTCAGGTCAAGATCTTTTAAAAAAGGACCCAGCTAAGGATATCAATAGCACATGAACTGATAGCGGCCCCAAGAAACTGAAAAGGTAACGAATCCCTTTGTAGAAGTCGTCAGTGTCGCCTCAACAGCGGAATTCGCTTTCCCTCCCACCAACTCTCTTCTCATCGAATTCCCTAATCACACCAGACTGGTACCATAGTGAGGGTATTCATAATCAGGGGCTGGGTGGGTTTGTCATTTGGGCAAGCAGATGACTGTGATATGGGGTTCTAGAGTCGTGCTTTGCTGCAGATGTCAGGACCAGAAAATTACGGCTCATAGGGGGGTTTCCCAAAATTAGAGGTACCATTTTGGGGTCCCAGTATTAAGGATTATAATATATTTTGGGGTCTATATTGGGGTCCCCCGATCTTGGGAAATTACCATATATCTGGGCTTTGCGGGGACCCCAAAGAAGGCTCCACAACTCCGATTAACTCCCCTGCTCCGACACAACAATCAGGCAACACCCAAACTCTCTCATGGGTAATTGATGGTCGGTATGAAAAATTGCAAAGGGATCCAGTCTGTAAACCCTAAACCCTAAGCCCTAAACCCGCATTCTTTGTCGGCAAGAAGCAAGTCTTTTTGAAGACGCTGTGACGATGCTTGAGTGGGTTTGGGCCTCGGCCGTCCAGTCCCATGAACCTGCATACTTTTTGACTATTGGGATAATGGAAAAGAAAATGGAAGCCCTAGGTCCCTTTAAAGGGATATATAGGGCTTATATTGGGATAATGGAAAAGAAAATGGAAACTACTATTGTAATTTTTTGAGCCAGAACACCATACCATAGGACACCTATCACCTGAGAAAGTTGGATCAGCTATATACAATTTGGTGCGTTGTATCTTTTCTCGTCCGTTGAAGCGCTTTAATCTTTCTTGTCCTTTGATACCCCTGTAGGTACCCGCAAAATGTTCAGGCTCTGTGGGAGTTGAGTTCCAAAAAAGGATTTGCAGTGTTGGCAAACCCCGTGTACGCATTGCAGGTTCATTGTTGCGTTCACCTGCTGGACAACAAATGCTCTCACGCTTCTCCTGCTTGGCATTGACGATGACAGTCGCCCATCCAGCACAAGACGCTTTGTAGATACAAAGCTCCGTTTGGAGTGTAGAAGGCTACTTGGATTAAAAAATCTTCATTATCGTCATTAATCTGATTGTCAAGGGACCCACCAGGAATGTCGCGCGGAATCTCACATACAGCTTTCCCAGAGTCAGTGGTTCCTTTTCAAAGTTTCCGTCCTTGCAATGAGGATGACACTTTGCAGAGACCCTAGCTCTGAAAAACTATCCCGATCAAAAGTATCTTGCAGCTGCATTTGCAGGCCTGCATGAAGCATCTCATTGTTGGCTGGCTGCTGGATTTGTGGGGAATGAATGCGGGATGAAGGGCTGGTGACTACCATCACCATCGCTACTTCATTCCTCCTCGTGCGTTCCTTCCATTTCCCATTTACCTGCAGCCGGTCCAACAGTTGGCAGGGAAAAGCAAGAGCTGCGGTTGATTGCTATGGGTTAGGCAAGATTTCGTGTGGCATGGCTCTTCAAATGCAAGGACTATCACCAACCGATGGCTTTCCCTTTTCGGACGAACAACCTGTCAGAAAACACAGGCGCCGCCTGCGAGGAGGTCTACAAATCAAGTAAGCGTCGGAAAGCTCAGGACACGCGCATTTCCTTGAACTAGAGACTACAGGTGTGTCATGAACTCCATATCATCTCTTCTGAGGACCCCAAGAATAGTCTCCGTAGGCTTTCTGGGCCCTTTCATCCTGAGAGCTTTCCAGAAAAGCAAACTGATATGTTTTCAGAGTTGAAGCCGATCAAGCTCCGCAAAGCATTCCGATGGACTTAGACCACTGGAATGCGTTCGGATGTGCCGCAGCGTCTGCGGCAAGCTACCCATGGGCCGGTAGAAAACCTGAATATATTGTAGTAGTCTTCATTTTCTTCTCCATTGTCCTTTATAGCCCCCAATATACAACAGCAACATACTAGTATCCACTTTCTTTCCATTATCCCTAACGGCAATATACTATAGTAGTTCCCACTTTCATTTCCATTCACCGGCCACGTTTGGCACCCCCCGCCTCATGAATTTCTATTGCCGGCAGCTCACAAAAATTATCGACCCACAAGCGGAGGATGCGGCCCAATTCCAGAAAGTGCGTTCAGGGTGTAGCAGTTGGGTTTAGGGTTTAGGGTTTAGGGTTTAGGGCTCTTCAACTCAACTTAAAGGTTCATGGACAGGACTATGGCGGTAAACTAGTGTACCTCAAGCCCACTTACATGAAATTGCCCTAAGACTTCCTGTACAACCCATCTTTGCATGAAGGCACTGAGCTCTAATCCTGCCTTTTTGGCCAGCTATCTGTACTGTTTAGGGTGTAGGGTTTAGGGGATACACAAATTTTCGATGTACAGGGCTCCTTCGTTCGCGACACCCCTGGGTAAAACACTCCTGCTTTGGAATTACATCATGGGCGGAGCCTCGCCTTCTACACTTTGAGGTTCAAGGTTGACTATAACTGTACTGATTAGAAGCCCCCTAAACCCTGCAATTGGCTTCAATTTGCTTATAAGTACCAGCCACGTCTCGGATCATAGTTACCCTGAACCTCCAACTAGCGACCATAGACTATCGCCCTCTTAGATCCCCATTCACAAAGACATGTTTCGTGGCTTCTTAGGATTTACGATCGTGCATGGAATGCTTTTGCCACGGTCCACTAAGGTGTATGGGATCCGCACGGATTTAGGGTTTAGGGGTTTGGGGTTGAGGGCTTGGGAGCTTTAATGTGAAGGGGCTCCTCTCAAGGCTTACACCTGACTATATTGAATCCAAATCATGCCAATCCCCGAATTGCCGCAAACCCCTTTTTCCTAAGTGATCTGTAACCTTAGTCTACCTAAACAGCCCCAAGCCTTCGTCATCTGTTGAATCTCGCACCCCGACCCTGAGCTAAAAGTAACATCTATAACTCGCAGCCCTCCACCAGGGGCTTGAAAAGCTGTTCACAGCTCCACTCTCGCCTCTCTCAAGGTCCGGATATCTCCTTCCCTGTGTGCTTTGTAGCTCCCTTGACTCCTCCACAGGATCTGGGACACCGTTGCTCTTGTGGTGTTTAGAGGTTAGGGCTTAGGATTCAGATTTGGTGTTCCATTTGAAAATGATCCTACTCGAGCCCTACTGGCTCAACGAACCAGTTACACCTTTAGACTTCGCAGCCAGCCCTTCAACAGATGACGTCCCCAGAGACTGCGCAGATCATAAAATTCAACAGGGCCGGTTCAGTTCCCCAGCATTCTCAGGAAACCAAATTCCAAATTCGCCATATGAAGCAAAGGTCAATAGGAAGCCTTTACAGTGAATAGTTCAATACGCCTCCCCTCCCAAATCCTCATTGCAGTCCTTCTTATTGTAAGAGGGGTGACACTCCACCTTGCCAGGCTTCTTGCTGGGTCCAAATACCTTAGGAGGTGGACCCCCCACCCAGTAATAGTGACTATGAGGGACACTAAGGATCATATTAGGGTCCTCTGATATTCCTGTTATACCACTATTGTTACAGGGTGGGGAGCCCTCCTACCAAAAACCTTCAAGCCTACGCCCCGGGCCAGCAGTACGATTTTTCATGAAAGCCCCAACCCTACATCCTAAACGCTTCACCATCGCGTTGCAATCCCTGAAGCCTAAATTCTAGGCTAAATCGCAAACCCATATTGCGAAGCCCTGGACTCGAATCCCTTAAGCCAAAACCCGTAAGCTAGACTTGGCGCTTCTTGGAAAGGGGGTGCCCTCAGGGAACTGAGGCATTCATGGGAATTGCAGTGGGATGCTAGATGTAGCAGTTTCCCTAAATAGGGGCACCCCAATATAGACCCCCAAACACTATGATCTTTACTCTGGGATCCAAAAAATGGTACCCCTTAGTACGGGAAACCCGCATGTTCCTGTTGTTCCTTAACCCTAAACCTATTCAGATTTAGTCCTGTGATCCTGATTATGGTGACCCCAAAAATGGTACCCCTTATTCTAGGAAGCCTCCGTGTTCCTATTCAGATAGTATATATTCAGTTTCCATTTTCTTTTCCATTATCCCTATATAACCCCTATATATGTATATACCCCAATATAACCCCTGTAAAACCCCATTATATACGCATTGTTTTGAGACAGTCCCACTTGGAGAGCCGCTCCTGCTGCGGCTGCTGTAGCTCCGGTTGCTGCCTTTGCTCCCAGCACTTCTGCTCCTGAATAGGGCTTAGGGTTTAGGGTTCAGGGTTCAGGGTTTAGGGTTCAGGGCTTAGGGTTTAGGGTTCAGGGTTTAGGGTTTACGGATTCAGGTCCGGCAAAAGATTTGGGGAATTCTGAAACAAAGAAGCCCTTAGGGATCCAGGGATGTCCAGGAGTTCGGCAACCCCTAGAGGATGAACAGGGATTTCAGAAGCCATCCGGATACCTAGCTTGCTGCTTCACATACTGACTTGTTTTTCTCTTCGTCACACAAGGGTGCGGTCGAGTGTGCAAGGACACGCGAGCAACAAGTAGGATCTAAGTGTACCTGCTTGGGTCCCCACTTCGTCCTCAACCGTGTTGACCCTTCCAGCTACTAAGTTCACGTACCTTCCGTCCACTTCTCATGCTACGAGCGCAGACATGGAGAACGCTTTCAGTTTCGTTTATGATGGGCTAATTGAAGGCAGAAGTATTTGCAGGTGAGGTTTACATCACCTGCAACTCCAAATGGAGCTTTCCAAGCTCCTTGTAAGACTCATACCAGTTCTGCAGGCAAGGAAAAGAAAGTGGAAACTACTGTAATGGAGAATCAAATGTAAGAGCACATGGATAATAAAATGTAAGCTGACATTGTATGGGGGATTATAAGCATTTGGGGACATCCCTGCAGTGGGCCAAGCGGAATAGGAACCATTGATCACCTGAGCGTCTGTCCAAAACAAGGGCAGGCATGCATATGAGTATTGCAAGCTGCGCCAACACATACTCCTTTTTAAGGCTGGGAAGCTTTGTTGGTTTGAACAGTAGGCGATGCTGATGACCGCAGCCAGAAGACCCCCTACCCTCCCCCAACTAACATGGAACCTGAAACAGCGCTATAACTGCTACTGTCCATTTAATGGGGGCCTGTGTTGGGGCCATGTTAGTTTGGGGAGCGTGGACCTGAAAGTTTCTTCCCTTGTCTCCAGCTCTTCAAAAGTTCCTGGACAAAGTCATCGATTCCGCCATTTTCAAGATTAAATAAACAAGCTGAGAGTATATGTTTCAAAATTCTGGCGGGAGCCTCCTAGATGCGTCAGGCTTGCTCCAAATCACGGGTGCACTACTTTTGGTGGGCAGTACATGTATCCTGAAAGCGTGGGGTGGCGGAATGCACTCAGAAATTTGACAACCTGACATTTGTCTCCCTTGCAAAGGTAGCCGCCTCCGCGGTCGGCGTGGACCAGCAAAGCAGGAATCAACCTCTGCAGGTGTGCGCAAGGTGTCCCGCTAGTTAAGATTCAATGCTCACCCCACTCCCCCCCCTTGAGTCTTGGCAAGTTGTTTGACGTGCAGCCCTGAAATCCCAAAAAATGTGCTCCGCGGCGCGGCAGAACTGATGGCAGGATGGATCGCTGCTCCATTGAGGAGCCAAACTTGCGAAGATAGGAATGTAAAGACCGGGTTGATCGTTTGGGGTTTAAGGTTTAGAGTTTAGGGTGTAAGATTTAGGGCTTATGGCTTCGAGCCTTGGAACGTTCTGACCCCAAGCCCTGAAGTCACATTCAAAGCCCAAAAGGCAACGCATAGGCACCGTGCTAAGTCAGAGCCGACCGAATCCTACAGGCAGAATATGGATCTAGGGGTTACATAAGGGATATATTCTATGGGGATCATATAGGGGTTATACAGGGATATGTTGGGGTTATAGGAATTACATAGGGATGCTCCCCCCAACAATGGAGAATGAAATGGAAAAGAAAACGGAAAATGAAATGGCGACTGGGGCTATCCCAAAACGATCCTCTCTCTCCCCTAAACCCTACGTCCTAAACCGCAAATGCTACCCTAAACCCTGAACCCTGAACCCTTCCTAAACCCACAACATCAAAGCCAGAATCTAATCCTCGCGGTCAACCCTCGAGCCCTTGAAGATACGGGACATAGCATATACCCCTTAACCTGCAACACCCCTCAAATATCCCCATATCACCCTCTATATACCCTAAACAGTAGCTTCCGTTGTCTCTTCCATTATCCAAATACAATTGCAGAGATTCACAAGTTCAGCCGCCAGAGATATGTTCATCCTTGCTGGGGGCCGGACTGTCAGAGTCACCTGGCGAAACTCGCTAAGTATGGGTACCCTTCAGGGCTTTGTGGGATTAGGGTTTACACCCTTAGGACACGTCGGGGGGACTACGAAAGGGATTATGGGGGCTCGCTTGAGCTTGAGAATAACACAAAGATTTGAGGGAAATTGCTAACATTTGGGCAGGTAAGCCAGGATATTTGAGACCGTGTCCCATATTCAAACGACACCCACCTGGGGTGGGGTGCAAGTGCTCAACGTGCCCACCAGTGTGTCGAGCATCGTGTCGAACTCCAGGCCTCTGCTCGGATGGTACTGGTCCCCTCCCCCCACATTCAATAAACACTTTGCCACGCCCCAACATACATATTATACATATATATATATATGGAGCGTTCCAAGTTCTGAGGGACGCTCTATATTGGTGGACATGCCTAATGTTACTGTAAGGGTTAGGGTGTGTTCAAGATGAGGAGATGGGATTACTTGCATCACATGGCAGTTTTGGGGAAAGGGCCTAGGAAGAATTCGCTCGCACCATTCTCATGGTGAACCTTCCGCCTTTTGAGATGGAAAAAAGTAAAGAGGTTACAAAACGTAAACCCGGTCTAAAATTGGGAATGGAATTCGTGGCAGACTCTGGTCAAACCCTGTACCACTTCAAGCTGGAAAAGACCGTAGACTTGACTAGTTACAATACTTATGATCTCAGTCCGAAAGACTCTAGCTGACACTAATGGGAACGAATCAGACACTGGCACGTCTGCTGCTGTACCCCTGCAGTGTCCTTTTCCGCAGTACGGAAATCTACATGAACCACGGACAGTATTGCTTACATGGCTAGTGGACATGGAGGCTTACTGGGGAAGATGCGAAGGCTACTACACTACAATAGAGAACTCTATGCCCACTAATTGGTAACGATAACACTGACAGTAAGTAGCATTGCCTTGCGTGCGAGAGGAACCCATTCTAGGGCAAAACCTGACGTTCCTTGTAACCCGCATGCGTCTTAGCAGCGCATTGTGTCCACCTGTCAGCTCAGAATTCGGAGGGGCATAAAAAAAAGTGCGCTTGAAGCTCAACTGACCTGCGCCATTACTCTGCCTCCAACCTACGCAGATGCTCTGCTGCCAGAAATGGTCTCAGTAGCAGGGATTGATGACTTGGGCTTGATATGTTCATCGATTGCCGGTTGTGCTTTGTGGCCATCAAGCAGAAATTTGACCTGTGTGCTTGCGGAATGCCATCAGCAGGCAACCACAACTCACCGTGCCAGGACATCTTGCCCCTCATCAAGACAACCTTACCTCCGAACTGAAACCGTACAAAGATGTAAAGGAGGAGCCTCAAGGGCACAGTATAATTGCATCTTGCATCTTCTGCAAGATTTGCTAAAGCTTGCCTGAGGTCCTCTTTTAAAGGTTCCCGTGCGGCTTTGACATACAGGGCCAACCGCACTTAACCTCTGTCATCCTCCTCCCCCTAACCAGGAAAAACTCTAATATTAACCATTCCCTATTTCATTATCACATACTCCAAAAGAGAAATTTAACCTCAGGGGGTGGGGCGCTTCAATATTAGCATTAACCCCTAAACCCTAAATCAGGGGATCACCCACCACTCGCACCTTGATAGACCCGAAGAGCTGTAAGTTCTCGAAGTGGATTTCTGGACTTGGCCTGTTCCCTGTCCTGGGGTTTGGGATTTCGGGTTATAAGTTCTGGGCTTTTGGGTTAGGATGGTTAGGGTGTAGATACAGGGTTCAGGGTTTAGGACTGAAGAGAGAAGACGATCAGCACTCGTGCTCTCATACAAGACTGTGCAGCGTGCCTGCGTGAGCAATTACTCATCATGAAGCAGTCGATTCCTCTTGCTAACAAATCCGAAGCTAACAGTTTTTTGGATGGGCTTGCAAATCAAATCAGGATTTTCCCGCAACGACCTAGGAGGATTCAGAATCCGTGGTTCCAGCTTTTCGGGTGGTCTACAGCCTACTTCTGCTCCAGCCCGGTAGAGACTGACCGTTCATGTGAGCTGCACTCGAAGAACCTTACATGCATGCGAATGAGTGCCGGTGATAGAAAAAATCTACAATGCCTAAGAGTTCCCAGCCTTCACAGCATGCCTCATATGCCGTGCTGCTTGCAAAGTTGCCATTCATCTGAGCACATTCCCTCAACACTGGATCACTGAGCATTGCTTCCCATCCAGTGACGGCCCTGGAGCCCCTGTAGCATTCGATGCATGGTGCTAAGATGCCTAGCATGCCCAAGTAATGCAAACGTTCCCCCAAATTCTACCTATGCAGAAGAGCCAAAAAAGGGAGTACAAAAACAAGCCGTCCGAACTAACAGCAAGTATAGCAGGCCAGCTGTGGACCCATTCACGGACCCCCAAGTTCAGGGCCGACTGATGATGCTAAATCTTCACAACCCTTCCGAGTGTCACTTCAGCTGGCCTAGAATTACAGTTTGCAGGGGTCGGAGGCAAAGCAAGCTGGATGAAGACCTAGAATGGCCCCCAGTATGGGCCGTTAACCTTATATACACCCATTTTTGTACCCTTGAGAGTCCCAAGAATTCCCCTTAAAGGCTTCCAGGCCCATGTTGGGGTCCACACTCGAAAACCCTTGACCGAACCCTAGGAAGTTTAGGCTGCTTAGGCCTTAGCGAGGCAACATTTGCGCTCCTGATCAAGCCATGTGCCGTTGACAGTAGAGGGGGCCCCTGAAGCCTTAGGAACCCCAAGGATGTATAGTCCCCCTTAAGTAGATAGAATATGGGGTATATGGGGATCTTATTATATACCCCAAGCCATATTCCAGCTACCTAAAGGGGACTATATGGGGTCCCTATTAGCCTACTAGGGATTTTGCAACTATCCAAGGTCGAGGGGTTTCGGCACTTCAGATCAGAGGTACTCGGCGTGTCTCACGAATGACAGAGGTTCTTGATTGATGTTGCCCCTACCAGCCACCTGATTGTGAAAAACCTCTGACTCCAACTTGGAATTTCTATACTTGCCCAAGGAGTATATGAGCCATAGTCTAAACTCCTCGTATCCCCCCCTTAATAACCATATTAGTACTCCCCTATGTAACCGCCTACATTCCCCCCTTTAAGGAGTTTAGACTATGGCTCATATGGGGTATACAGGGGTGTGTAAGTGTATACAGTGGCACATAGGGTGTAGGAACCTCTATAAGACAAGCGTCATGTTGATGGCCTGTTGGACCTGCAAGGGAAAACAGAAACATGTTTCGGGTTGTATGGGAGTGTAACATAGGGGTCACATAAGGGTTATATAGTGTTATATGGCGGGGTATAATATACGGGTTGCATCAGGGTTATATAGGGATTATATTAGGATAAAGGAAAGGAAAGTGGAAACTACTATAGTTACTATAGTATCTATACTACATTGGGGCTGTCTTTGACTGCCCTTCCTTCTTACTGCACCTTACGCGTAGTAGTTGCTTAGCTCCCTCGTAGCCAGCGTTGATATGAGTAGCTGTAAACAGAAGCTGCTTGGTTTTGTAGCGTGCTTCCCTGCCTCCGACAATGAATGGGGATGCGATCGTGGTCTAGCATCTGCCCACCCAGTTTTATGGCAGATAGTTTAGGGGTTTGGGGTTTAGGGATAATGGTTAAATGAAATGGCAACTGCTATAATAGTATATTAGGGTTATATGGGTTTTGGGCTCAGGGTTCTATCAAAATCCTATATAGTGTCAAAATTAGGAAGCCTAAGGAGCCAAGAAGCACAATCCTCATGAGGGGGGTTCCAACTTCAAGATGCCTCCCATGTCCGTATACGGTCCCTGCGATCTCCCTAGCTGAAGCAACACAGAGGCACCTCCTAATAATATGAGTTGCGCCCCTGCAAACAAAATATTGTCCGGAAATCGACCTAAACCGTACCCCCCCCCCCCCACCTGTGTCACAAGACAGGAATGGCCAAATCCTCCCGCTGACATCGACAGGTCGTACAAAGACCGCTGCTCTAAGTCCACCACACCACGCTCCTCTCAGGGTCCAAGGCCTAGAGTCTTAGGGCTTCCAAGAAACAGTAGCAGGGGTTTACTGCTACAGGGTTGTAGGGTGGAGCAGCTTCCAAGACATAGCCGCAAGTGTGTAAGAGTTTAAGGTTTTGGGGCTTGGGATTTAGGCTGTAGAAGCCGCACAGTAATCGTGCCGGGAAGAGTAGCAACAGCAGTAGTCGTCGCAGATCTTTCTTGAACAAAGACTCACATCAGAATCCTGATCATAAAATGCCATGCAGTGAAGATTTGCAATTGTCGCAAGACTTGTGCAAAAAAAACAGCTGAAGGCAAAAACCTACAGGCGAGGGCAAGAAGTTTGGCAAAACAATCTTTGTGCTGATCTAGCTTGTCCTCACCAAAACGAAAAAGTTGCTTCTGGCAACCTGTAGAACCGAGTCCTGAAATCACATGCTTGTGGCGTCTGTGGTTCAAAAATCGAGCATGCATGCTGGTATCTCAGGAAGCTGATATGACACCTGCAGCTGGCTTCTAGTCAGTGGAGTTGAAGCTTCAACATGAGAAGCAGCGAACGAGCTGTGTCTCAAGTCGCAGCCCTACACACGCCGAGCCCTGGACTACGAACCCCTTTTGTAAAAACTGTACACCCATGTCTGGCTGCAAGCTCTTTGAATTATCATGACAATTCTAGGGCTTGCGAGGCTGGGGAAGTACTGTGCGTCCAACTCTTTACCCCACCACTTCGAACCCATAAATCATAAATCCTCTAACTTCATGTAAACAACGAAGCTGGGATTGAAGCTGTGGAGCATGGATACCTGCAAGCCAGAAACTCTTTCCTGGGTCATCCTAAACCCTCAGCCATGCTAACGAAAAGCCCAGGGGCTATGCAGAATCCAAACCAGTTGCAGGCCTTGAACCCCCTTGCCTTGAACGCCTAAAGTCTGGAACTTGAGCTCTAGACTCTAGACCTCAAACTGCTTAACCTGTACCGTCCAGCACTCTGAACCTTGTTTCCCTAAGCCCTCCGGGTCCGCAAGGCACTGTCGTAGCTCGTCGGATGCATGTATAATCTCAAGACCTTGACACCCTAAAAAGGTTATATAGGGGTTCTATAGGGGTTATATGGGGATAATGGAAAAGAAAATAGAAACTACTATTTAGGGTTTAGGGTTTAGGGTTTAGCCGCATTGAGAACGGCTCAGCTTGGACTTTCATACCTTGCTGTTGAAAGTAGATCGCACCCCAGAATCTGGCAAACCCGATTCCTGGACAGTACATCCCCCATCTGGTATCTACTGAGGACGACTGCACCTTGGTATGAGGAAAGATCAGAGCTGACATGGGACAGCCCATGGCTTCGGCGGTTCAGGGTTCAGGGTTGAGGCCAGAGACTTGAGAATCCTAGCACTAGGCCTGAGCTTCGCCATTGCAGTATTGAAGATATCTTTGATTCCAAAAACAAGTCCAAGGAATGAGATTGGATAGTGCAGCACGCGCTGCGGCGGACCAAGCCCTTTGTGCATTGATTGATTACTGACTTTCAGCACCATCCACGGCTGCGGTGGCCACAAGTTACAGGTAAAAGCCTGCAGACCCTCCTGGAGCTGGCAAGATCCGGCCAGGCTTTCGACGAGAGGCTTTCAGCATCGAATATCAGGAGCTCGTGTAGCTCAGACTGGGCTGCACTACAAGCACCTTGCAGGCGTAGCATCAAACTTGCAAACTCGCGATCCCCAACATCCCCAATCAAGTCTTAGGGTTAAGGGTGCAGATTTTGCGGGTTCAGCATCTCATATCTGCACAAACCTTCGACCAGAAACAAGACGAGCACCTGGAAGTGACACTGATCAATGTTGCCTCTGATTTGTGTTGCTTTCCACGAGAAAGGAAACTGCCCCTGGGCTACACACAGGTGCCTTTGCAGGATGTGTTTTTCCAAAGGAACCGACCCAAAAAGGCACCAGACAAGAAACCCTGAATTGGCACCTCCAGGAAGAGGGTCCGTTCGCACACCCTCGATCGAGGCAGATACTCCGTCACTATCTCCTTGGCTACATGTCTGAGGCTGCCAACGCCAGCACTAGCACCTGTTCTGTTGCTACTGCCGATGTCAGCCTGCCTTCTCCCCTTGGTGTTGAGGCAGCTTCTTGATGCACACGATTTGCTGCAAATCCACGGGATTGTAATGGCTGCACAACATGGCCATAGGCTTCTTCCAAACCACTGTAAAGTAAACTAGCTGCCTTTGCAACCACCCATGGATAGCCTGAAGAATTGAATCAGCCTGACCTTGAATTCCTCAGTAACAATAATAGTAATCGTAGCAATCGTAATAGCAAGAACATAGCAATCATGATAGTAACAAAAACAATAGAGGTTAATAATAAGACAGGACCAAACCGAGAACCGCGCGGCTTTCTTCAACATGGCCCAGATTCCCAGCGGGGCAACAAGAGAAAAATCTTGATATTCGCGTACACCGACCTAGATAGGCCAGTGAGGTGGTGCAAAATCACCCATGCAGTAAACCACCATAACCCACTCCCCCTAAGTATAGAGAAAAAGCCCCCGCCCAGCTGTTAGAAAACATTCCCAATATCCGGCATGCCACAATGGGAATATCAAGCCCTGAACGTAAACAATCAAGAAAAAATTCTTCGGAGGGCCAGGCCAGGCAAATGCCTCCACTGCAGGTTTACAGCTTTCAGCAACCCTCCCGACCTTCAGACTTCCGGGGCTTCTACAAATTGTGGATCCTCTTGGGCATTGAGACAAAGCAGGATAGTTCTGCTTTATATGGAGAACCCCAATGTTAAGCGCGCCCTTTGTGCGTCCTTCAAATGACAAAACTATCACAACCTTGCCTCCGTACATGGGCCTTGGCCACACATGTTCATGGCATGCCAAATCACTCATGCGTTCAAAAACTACAAAACTTATGTTGACCAAGGCCCAAAATAGTAGTTTCCATTTTCCCAATATAACCCGAAAGTAAACCCTATATAACCCCAAAGTAAACCCTATATAAAATTCACAGCAGCTCTTCAGATGCCCCTGAGGAAACAATCCCATGAAATTCATACTTGCTGTCCTTGTTACAGAAGGGAAAAGATTATTGCTTAGGTGCTCAAAGCACAGGAGGGGCCGAACAGTGACAGCAAAAGAATATCAGTCAGCTTAGCTCGAGAATCTGCTTATGTATCCCGTTTCGCAAGTCCACTTTCCATATTGCCTGTCGCAAGCTCCCAACAGCCCCAACCACGTCAACTCTGTGCACTAGTGTAATCAAGATGCTAAGTACCGAGGGTCACCTCGCGCAGTGTCAAAGCGAAGATGCAGCCTGATAGCTTGCTGACAGCTTCGTAGCTCATACTCCCCGCCGGCAACAACAAAGCCGGAAAAGGGATCTCTGGGAAACTGCTATTTCTAAAGGAGCTCGTTTGAGGCTAGCTGGTTTGGGGGCGGGGCAGCCGCCTGAGCGTCTCAACTCTCAAAGAAGACGTTGATTGTACCGAAATTTATTGCAACTTGCAGACCTGAAGAATGCGGCTGCACAGGCGATAATGCAATAACGCAAGCGAAATGACGAAGAAGGTCTTGGCCATCTGCAGCTCCTGTGGTACTGTGCCATCCCTGATTTTCCAGCCCGTTTCGCCACACTTGCGTAGGCTTGCGTGCCCAGGCATTCTTGAGACACTGGACTACGACTTCAGAGAACGTCCTGCACTACGTGAAGAAGATACAAGGATGGTCTTAGACCTAGATTATGGCGCAGAGTACGATGTCTGGAAATCACGAGTCCCCGTTTAGGTGAAAACCCAACTCTCCCCAGACGACCCTTTTTGTTCAGCCCCTTCTTGAGTGAGCCCGCCTTCAAAACAGGGTAGCTTGCGAGACCCTAAGTAAGGCTTCAAAGATATTTGGGAGTTTGAGGGTAGCAAGCAAGCATCTTGCCCTACAGCCTGGAGGTTTCCAGGGCCAGGAACTTCCCTTTGTGGTTCTGAAGGTCTCTGGAGGCAGGAGGGATTCAGAACAAGGCGGGCAAAGCCCAGCCTTCCACAGGATTTTTCCTCAGCAAGCTCCTGGCCTCCTGCAACAACAACAACAACCTCCTGGCAAGGCTGGGGACATTGTCAAACTGTATAGCGGGCAACAATGAACCAAAGCCAAAGAGATATATACGTTGATGAGGAGTCGGACTTTAGGGTGAAAGCCCGTAGCCCGAGAAAAAATCAGCTTGGATGAATGCCTGCACATGCGCAGCCAAAGAATAAAGCAACAGAAAGAATCGGTAGTTGGTTTCCAGTCGGTATTGTGCCTTCTGGCCGTCACGCAACAAAACGCCCTGAATCCTAAAACCTGCATATATACATCTAGATATATATATATATACCTATATGTAAACACCTATACACATACAGCCCCAAACCCTTAATCCCCTATCCCTATAACCTGACACTCTGGAGCTTTCTCGATATGGATTTTCGGGTTTGGGTTTGCTGTGTGTATGCGTATACATATGTGTATATATATATAGATTTACAGTCCCCCTTAAGTAGATAAAAGAAATGGCTTTGGGATGTTGTCTAAGAAGATCCCCATATACCCCATATTCTATCTACTTATAAAGGGGACTATAGACCCTAAAGCCTAAACCCTTTCCTAAACCCTATCTATCTATATATATATATATATGGTCACCCCCCCCCAAGATCTACCTGGAGACCTTTAAAAGTCTCCAGGTCAATCTCTGAGGATCAGATGTGACCACTATAAGAGTAAAAAACACTGTAAATACCGTTTTTTGCTCTTTTCATATTCGAAAGGGCTTTGGATTCTAGCTTGTCTTCCTTAAGCAGAACCCTGAAATCCAAAACCGGAATCCGGGAGTTGGAAAGGAGTGGTGTCGAAGAGTATAGTTATATTGATAATTGTTTTTGGTACCTCCTCAGGTTTTAGCAAAACACATGTTTTTTTTGGTACCTTGTCAAGTTTTGGCAATAAAATCGTGCCAAAACCTGAGGATGTAACAAAAAAACAAAAAATATTGCCAAAACCTGAGAACGTACCAAAACAACAACAACAACAACAACAAAACATTGCCTATCTTCAGGCCTGGGTGCCTCCAAGACATGAA
>CAJNIZ010007685.1:0-15783 GCA_905231905.1 Symbiodinium pilosum
AGCCCTAAAACCCTAAACCCTAAACCCTAAACCTAAAGCCCTAAAACCCTAAACCCTAAACCTAAAGCCCTAAAACCCTAAACCCTAAAGCCCTAAGCCCTAAAGCCCTAAAGCCCTAAAACCCCAAAGCCCCAAAGCCCTAAACCCTAAACCCTAAACCCTAAACCCTATAGTCTCGACCTGCAGAAGTTGCAGGGCAGGTTCTTGCTACAACACCTCTACTGAGGCCATTTTGTTGATGGAGGAAGTTTTGCACCCGGTTTAGGGTTTAGGGTTTAGGGTTTAGGGTTAAGGCCGGGAACGGTTTGGGGTTTAGGGTTGAGGGGTCCCAAAGTACCTGTACAGGACCCATTTTTCGGGCCCAAGCATACACCACATAGGCACCTGGACCATATATCTATATATAGAAGTTTCCACTTTCTTTTCCATTATCCCAATATAACCCCAAGATATGGGTGGTTGTCAAAATTATGGTCCTTTTTGGGGTCCCCATTATAATACGGCCCCTAATATTTAGGGTACCCAAAAAGGGAACATAATTTTGACAACCACCCATATCCCCTACAGAACCCTAAGCCCTAGGACCCTTTGCATCATCCTTCACATCCTCACTGTGTAAGTCACTGTAATGTTCCCCGG
Source organism: Symbiodinium pilosum (assembly GCA_905231905.1). NCBI lineage: Eukaryota > Dinophyceae > Suessiales > Symbiodiniaceae > Symbiodinium > Symbiodinium pilosum. The sequence continues at coordinate 640 of CAJNIZ010007685.1, forward strand.
CATTACCCTGAACCCTAAGCCCTGAACCCTAAACCCCTAAACCCCTAAAGCCTGAACCGTGTTGTCCAGCACCGGACCAAGGATGCACAACACCGATACTCCCAAGCCCTTAAATGGGTAGTTCCCAAAATTACTGTACAGGTTTAGGGTTGGGGGATTAGGGGTTGCGTGTATTTTTTTGTATATATATATATATTTATTTTTTTACATAGGTAGTTCCCAAAAGTAGGTGCCATTGTGCCCCCCCCAAATTCTACGCGCCGTGCTAAAATCTAGAATCAACAGGGTAATTTTGATAGTAACCCACATGTTTCTGAACTGGCAATTTTTTGATCATCATACCTTGCTTCCTGTCGCCAGAAAACTCTGAGTTTATTTCAAAATTACATTAGCCACTCTCCTCTATGGTTCAGAATGTCGTGTGTATACTCGGGACCAACTAGCCAGAATTAGTCCATTTCACGCCAAAAGCCCCCGCCAGAATCTCCAACTTCGCCTGACCTTTTGCCATCGTGTTCTCACCCCTTTGGAAGAGCAATACTCCAATGAGCATCTCGTGCGTCCACCCTAGGAACATGCGCCTTATACTCGCGCGTTCTCCAAGCATGTACAGTCTGCTAGAATAGCTGAATAGCCTATCTAGGACAACTGCTCCGACATGATTCGTTGAAGTCTTAAACGGTATTCTATCCTTAAGCTTGCGCTGCCGTAGGCTTGTCAAAAACAGATGTCGCGTAAGGGCTCCAAAAACTCACTGGACTGAATCGGTGATGACCGGTTCATAGTATCTTTCCACACACCCGGTGCTTCTTGGAACCTATGAAGTCGATCGCCTGTGCTGCAGATTTCTCCAAAGAACGGGTTTCATCATGCACACTTCGCTCAGCTCAAGAATGCTCCGCTGTTCGGTGCCCTTTCCCCTCTAGCAAGCAATCGACCGCAGTGGAAACGCCAGGTTTTTCGTTCCGAGTCCTCATAGGGCTGCTAATTGGTAGTTGGGATCTGAATGTGCCTTCCAGCTTCGAGAGATAGGGATAGAGGGTTTTGGGAGCCCCAACCCCCCACAACGGGAACACAATATGATTGTCATGTGAGGGTTGTAGGTCCAAATCTTTGGGGTTGGGGGTCCCAAAGCTTTTTGGAAGTTACCAAAACACGTGAGCTACTTTATCACAAAGTTGTAAGGAATCTTAGAAAGCAAGCAATTTTTTCTGTTCTACGGGCTTTCTAGGCAATCCTAAACCCTAAACGCTAACACCTTTCCCCAATGTCACCAGCTCCTCAGGCAAACCCTGCCAATTGAATGATGCATTGCGTCCGATGAGGGTGGATGTCACGCCTGCAGCTTACGCGGTGAGGTTTACGGTTTAGTGTTTAGGATTTAGGGTTTAGGGCTTCAGATTTAGGGTATATCCGCTATCTACATACACATATGAGCTGGAGTCTAAACTTCTTAAAGAGGGGTTATATAGAGGATATTATATAGAGGATTATAGGGGGGGACTACTATAGGGCTTATCAAGGGGGATACTAGCAGTTTAGACTATGGCTCATATCATATCTGTATACGGTTTAGGGTTTAGGCTAGGGGTTTGGGGACACGTCCTCAACCTCAAGCTCTCACTGCAGTCGGCCTCCATCTGGGTTGCTGTTAAGCCACTTAAAGTAAGTTACCATAATAAGGAAGCTGTATTGTTCAATTTTCCATTAAATCGTAAATTCCATTTTCTTTCCACTAATTATCCATATAATGCTGCACCATTTTGCAAGTATGGGGTTCCCCCATAATAATATGGCTCCCAGAAAAGTAGAAACAGGCGTCGTGAACAAGGCTCCCGCATTATTTAGGGTGCCAGGGATTACTTGAACGGGGATGGTTTTGATTCTTCTAGGGCCCAACAAACAAACTCATTAAACATGGTCTTCAAATAATGGCATGAGATGGCATGCTGCCCACCAAGCCAGTGCAACATTACAATCCCTACATAACCCCTGTAAGAACCCCATACAATTCCCTATGAACCTTCTTCCATATCATGGCAGCTGGTTTTGAGGCAGCCCGGGCAGATACAGATATAGAGCCTCCGGTTTTAGGGTTTAGGGCTTAGAACTTAGGATTTAAAGTTTGGGATGTAGGGTTTAGGGTTCTTTGTTTCAGGGTTTAAGATTTGGGGTTTAGGATTTTTTTAAAAATGAGATTTGGGGTTTAGGGTTTAAGGTTCAGGATTTCAAGGTTCAGGGGATCCACAGAAGCTCCAAAAGCTGGGGCTCCAGGTAAAGGCTCAAGGTTTGGTCTAAGATTTGTCATAGTCCCCCTTAAGTAAATAGAATATGGCTTTGTGTATATTATAGGGTTTAGGGTTTAGGGTTTAGGGTTTAGGGATAGAATATGGCTTTGGGTATATTATAGGGTTTAGGGTTTAGGGATAGAATCTGGCTTTGGGTATATTACAATAAGATCCCTATATACCCCATATTCTATCTACCTAAGGGGGACTATAGCCTTGAAATACTGAACCCTAAACCTTGACTATAGCACCTACCAGCTAGTTCTAGCTGTGGTTTTCAATCCTTCCTTTGCTATGGATTTGTGCAATTTCCGGACGTATAAGCAAAGCCTAGACAGCTAAGGAAGCATGCTTGGAGGTCCGTTGTACTTATAACCTACTTAGCAACTGTAGTTATAACCCAATTATATCTAGGGTAACTGTAGTTGTGGGATCTAGAATTGGATTTTAACTACAGTTACTAAGTAGGTTATAAGTTATAAGTACAGCGAACCTCCAAGTGAGGCCTGTAGGACCTTTCAGGAGCAGTTCGGCAAATTTAGCGTGGCTGTTATTGAAAAGAGGGGTGCATGTGAGTCGCGATTTGATCTAAGCCTGAGCTTTGGAAGTATGGGCCACTAATACTGGCCTTCGTCCCAATCAAGGGCCCATAGGCAGCACTCGGAAGACATGTAGGAGCCCATGTAGGGACCCGTGACCAGGCCCTTTGATTAGACCAGCAGCGGAACGGTGTATGCTATCAGCGCCACAAAACATCCCAAGGATGTGAGGTTGAGGGTGCGCGACAGCTAACTTACTTCTAGTGTGCGTATTTTTGTTACGTACTTCTATCCCTACTATTCTCATTATTCCCATTATCATTGTATATCATTGTATACAATTGATACTGTCAGCATTCGCACTACAATGTCGTCCTGTCTGCCTGCTAGCAAGACAGCTCGTGCTGCGGGGTTTTAGGAGTTGACTAGCAAGTTGTAGGCGCATAGTGGCCCCTCCAACAGGGAGTAAGATGATACATTGCGAAAGGTCCTGTGGATGGAGGGAGCAAGTCTTGCACCAGAGGACCCCTTATTATTCTACTGCGATCCCCATGTTAGAGAGTATCTAGGTTAGTTCAAGATTTCCTCCACCCGCCGTCCTTTTGCCTACCAAGAAACATCGCAACAATTCAAGCAACAAGTTCCTCCTCACGCGAGGATGCTTCAAAATCCTGATCCATTGTAGAGCTCTTTCAAGCAAAGTCAGACCCCCTAGACCCTAAACCCTAAATCCTAAACCCGAAACCCTAAACCCTAAACTCGAGACATAGGCCGCCCACCTACGATGGTGGGCGGCGCCTATGCCCCCTGAAACCTTGGGCAGACCGCCCTAGCTGGACCTGCCTCAGCACAGCCACGAAGTCAGTAGCACCCACGCTAGGCGGGGTACCGGAACCGTTCTCCTTGCAACCAGTGCTGGTCACTTAATAAAGCAAAGATTTTCTCGAGAGGTGGCCCGCAGACGGGCCTCCCAGGGCCTCCCAGGGCCTCCCTGCAATCCCAAGAGCCCATTTTCCAGGATACGCCCTCCAGGCCCTCGTGGTCCAGGAGCCTCCAGGGCCTCCAGGATGTCTGAATGTTTGTTCGAATGTTGTTTGCGTTTCTCGCCCCTTGGCTATAGAAATGTTTAAAGACAGTCACATCCAAATGGAAAGGTGTTGTTGGCCAAGATGGGCCCAACTGAGTTTAGGTCCTAAACCCTGAAAGGAGTAGGTTTGAGTGGCTTGGCAGCCTTAGACGGCGTGGGGTGGGTGAATGTGTTAGATGGCCTTCTACACTCAGGCAGGCCATGCCGGCACCTCGCGTGCAGCCATGTACATGAGGGATCATTGACATCTAATCATACCTCTTGCACGGTACTTCACAGCAAACCCTAAACGCTAAACCCTAATCCCGTTCACAGCCCCACCAGAACGTTTTGTGACCCTTAGGTGACTTGCCTCAAGCTTACGCAGCACGTCCTTGAGGGCATGTTGGGTGGTTCGTGGCCCAACCAGCTGAGCCGTCCTACTTTGTGATCTGCAACACAGAAGCTGTTGATCTGCCGTCAGACTCTGTAACTGCCGCGGCGCCTCGCTGCAAGTTCCGAACGGGAGGTGACCGGCCTGTTCCGCTGCCGGCTTTGTGGCACCAGGATGGGCTACTGGACCTTACATTCCATCTTAGGAGCCCGCTAACGGTAGATTGAAGGGCCTATAAGGTCTAATGGCCCCTCTTGGCGCCCAGTAAAAGTTTCAGGGCTGATTGGTCCGCATGGCTGTACTTTCCTACTCAGCTGCTCAGGACGGCAGATCACTCAAGTGATCCCTTGCCTTTGCAGGCATATGCGACGTGAGATAATGCGGGATGCCTGCGGCTCCTCAGAAGGTTTGAGGCCACATTTGCAAGGTGAGCTTCCGGCATTGAGATGCAGATATAGCCTTTCCACCCTTCTTCAACGCCCTTGCGGGTGACAAGCGCCGGTCCACGAGGCAAGTGGGTCCTTGCCGCGGAAGTGCTGGCAGCCAGCCAACAGATCTCCATTGGGCATGTCAGGCCAATCCATGTCATCCAGTCACTCGCCTTCAGCTAGGCCTCAGCTTCACAAGAAGGAGCAACTTGCCCTTTGCAGGCTCGAAAATGTGAAGCTCGCAGTGTTTTCTGACTTTCCGAATAGTCCCGTGGCAAAGCAAGGTTGTTTTTGGATACTTGTGCTATGAGAGTGGAGGGATCTGGAGCCACATGTCCTTATCCTGACTTCGTGGCGTGCAACGACTTCGTCTTGTTGCAGGCTAAGCCCTAAACCCTACGTGAGGCCAATGGATCCTGGCTCCAGAACTGTTCTCAGCCAGTGACCAGCTTGTATTTTGCAGGGAACAGAGCAATGAAGCTCCAGGAGCCATGAGTTTGGCGGTTTCTTCTGACTCTCGACGCAAGTGGCAATTTTGGGAAACTCGTGCGCGCTCTGCGGACGAGTCAAACTAGGAACCCATGAAACACCCCATGGGCGCAAATGTGCACCATTTGAGCTTAGGCGCTCAGTGTCTTTTGATTTTAGATGCGAAGACATCAGCTACAAGCTTGCCCCCGCTGTGAATCTCTGCTTGCAAACGCTTTGCAGGCAGATCAGGCAGGGCCATGGTATATAGGGCTTTCCAAAAATTAGGGGTCCCAGTTCGAGGTTTCCCTAGAATGAGGATTCTGAGTATGTGGGTCTGTAGGGGGTACCGCCTACTTACTGGGACCTGTGAGGCTTGTGTTTGGGATTCCGTATCCAGAATACCTCCTTTCAGGGTTCGGACGAAGCCCTGTCAGACACTAGCCACGTGAATCGGCAAGCGATGCCGGTGGCCCCATTCAGGGTCTAAGGTCGCAGTTGCGAGGCGAGCTTCTGCGATTCAAGTGAAGATTCCGCGTTTCTGTCAGGCTCCGGCATCACTGGGTCTGGTCTCAGAAGTTCCGGTGGCATGCTATAGGCTCAAGACTCACGGGCAGCTGGCCATTTGACAGGTCGACCATTCTCACGTCAGTGAGTTCCCATCTGCACGGTGAGCTTCCACCACTCAGACGCAGATGTCTGCTGTTGGCTCGTTTCTTAGTCGTCCGCCAAACTCACAGCCGTGGGTTTTATGCGGGGTTCCTGGTCTTTGACCCTGATGCAAGCCAATCCAACCTACGATTCACTTGCTCATGTCAGGGTACGCGGCAGAAGGCTAAGTTCTGTGCGTATAGGATCTTGTCGGTGAGAGTTTGGCCGCGCGCTTGCTAGTCCATTCATCAAAGGTCTGATCGTGCCCTCATTTGTGTGTCAGAAGGGTACCCACGCAGTGTGTCCAGCTCTTAAGAGCAGAGCCCGAGTAGGCATTGCTTGCAGATGCCAAGCTACTTTGCAGTACTCTGCTTGCAAACGATTTCATCAGGGTCAGGCTCACGTTGATTTTTGCCAAGCTGGATAAGGACGTCTTGCAAAAAGCAACCCTAAACCCTGAATCCTCAGCCCGCAAAAAAACCTAAAGCCTAAATCCCTTTGGTTGAGCTATCTCCGTGACTTTGCAGAGGATGTCTTTAGCCGGCTTCCCTGAAGTCGCAACTGCGCGGGCTTCTGCCCCAGAGGCGCAGATGCCAACCCGCTGCACTCGTTCGGCGTCTGCGCACGTGACGGCCATGGGTCGTCTAGACCCTCAGTTTTTTTTTTTTTCCAAAATTAAGGGTACCAGTCTTGTAAACCCCAGAGTAAGGATTATAAGGATTATAGTGCATTGGGGTCTACATCGGGGTCCATCTAAATTAGGAAACGATCAGAGGCAGATGGATGGCCATCCAATGTGTTGGGCATTTCTATCCTCCAATCATCATCCGTTTACGATGGGCCTCAACTTCACAAGAATCGCATTGGGAGCGAAGTTGCACGCAGCCGTGAACCAAGCAGCTCTGCAGCATGACCGCTTGCATGGGCATCATGTTTCTGAAAGCTGGAGCTCCAGCAGCTGAGTGGCTAAGCTAAGAACCTTTGAATCACCTGAGAAGCCGTATAAGGCCGCTTTTGAATCGTTGCGAAGGACAAGAGCAAGTTCTAGTCCTTCTGAATGCAGGAGGAGCAGCGACTTCGTTCTGATCCTGGCGAGGGGATATGGTTTCGTTTGCTCTACCGATTTCTGGTCTGCATAAACGTCCGTGCATGTGACATCCATGGGTCCATCGGGCAGTTGGGCACTAGCTGCAGAAAATTCCTTTGCCATCATGCTTTCCCCCAACGCTCCTGCTACTTGGCAGCCATGTTTATGTGGAATCCGCGAGGTTTGTCCTTGCCTTCTTGCATGAAAGGTGGGTAGGTGTCGTGTTCAGATGGAGCCCTTGCCCTTGTACGCATGTGGGACACGAATGGATACGGAACTGAGATCGCGCGTGCAAAGCGAGCTTCCGCCACTAATCCGCAGACATGAGCTTTCTGTTTGATCATTTGCGTAGCTGCCAGCCGTGGGTTCAGCGGGCCACTGGCCCCTTGAAGACAAATTTCTGTTACCTACATGCTCAGGGCTCAAGCCAAAGCGACCATCTTCCGACTTCATTCATGATGGCATGCATGAGGCAATTTCTGATTGCGACAGATCAAAGGACTCCATTTTTGATATTGGCTGACGCATACACTCTACACCCTAAACCCTAAACCCTAAACCTTGGGTATTAGGGTTTAGGGCAGGATGGCGTGGACCAGAAAATGCGACAAGTCATAATGGAGAACCAAATGGACAAGAAAGTGGAAGCTGAAATGGAAATTTGGTTTATACGGAGTTTCAGAACCTCAGCCCTAAACCCCTACCCCTTCGGGAGAGTTCATAAAGTTGGCATGAACTTCAGCTGAGCACGCGACACATCCACGAGGAGGCCTCTCGCTTTTTTTGTAGGTCTCAGGGGCTTAGGGTTTAGGGAACCCTGACCCCCACCCCTAAATCCCAAACCCTAAACCCAGAGGTTTAGGGTGTAGGGGTTGATAAGGTGAACTTGCGCGACTCAAGCACAGATGTGGCTTTTGTGCACCTCCCCAGCACTTGTGCAGATGACATCCGTGGGCCCTCAAGGCAGGGCCCTTGCCTTAGAAGAGCTCCCAGCCAGCTATCGTCACAGGACCACAGCAAGAGCAACCGCCGTGGTGATTGGACATGTCAGGGCGGAATCGTTATCTTCCGTTTGTTCGCCATGGAGATTACATTGCAGGCAGCGTGCTTGTTCACAGGGGTGAATACGTAAGTTTGCACGAGCCATGTGGTAACCGCTTTTTTCTGACCGAGCACTGTCGAAGACTGCGATGCGTGTGTATGCAACCTTCATCTCCTCAGGCATGGAAGACAGCTGCATTATCCTCATTGTGGGGGTACCTACTAAGAAATGGAGTATGAACGGAGTTCCCCACATTTATGTAAAGTGGGTGTACGGCAAGAGAGAAGCAACCTCCCCGGCTCCCAGCCGCTTGCAACGGAAGTCCGGGACTTTGGAAAAGTCGCCGCACCAATGAGCAGCAACAAGCATGCAATCTTCACCATCCCCTCTCGGCTATCATGAGTTCGGTCGGAGTCATGAGAGCACCTTGTTTTCGAAGGCAAGACACAATTGATGTGTTTGTGGCCAATCGGCTAACTGAGGGATCCCGCGTGGCGAACAAGCTGATGCAACTGAAGCCAGTCTACGACTTGCCTGCTCATTCGGCTCAAGTGTTTCGCCGGCCCTCTGTGGGCAGGACTTGTGCTTGCAGATGCTTCGACTCTAGACTCTACCATAGTGCCCAGCTCTCACATTCAGATGGAGCCCCTGGCCTTTGTACGTGCGTGAGGCACGAATGGAGAAGGGATGCCCGCAGCTCGATTCGTCTGAGGTTGCAGCTGCAAGGTGAGCTTCCAGCACTCAGACGCAGATGCCGGCTTGTGGCTCTTATGATCACTGCACAGACAGCCATGGGTTCCGCGAGGCCACTGGCACGACGCAGAACTCAAACATAGCCGACCTGAGGGTGGAAAGGTGAGATTGCATGAGCCATGAGGGCTTTGGAAAGCTGGAGTGCAGGCTAATATGCCAACACAGAACTTGGGTTCTCGCTTCATTGACGGAAAGCGGAGAGTCCTGGCAGCGAGAAGAGTAGACATTTCTAGTTGGAGACCGTAGCCGCAGCAGTGTCGCCACAAACGATTAGCGAAAAGCACGCAAGTGTACGCTCACCTACCAACTGATGAGACGGTCGTCCATGTCCTCTGCAAGAAGGCAAAAGCCAGGATGTGGGCCGCCGTGGGCCAACCAGCTTTCGGTTTCGGGGTCCCATGTGTTATTCTAAGCCAGCGTACGACTTACATGTGCGCGTAAGGGCCATGTTAACGTGGAATGTGCCGTAGTAGTCGCGTGCAGGCACGGTCTTTGCCCTTGCCAGCACTGGGGACAGGAATGGATGCGGAATCCCTGCGGCTTGGCGCAATGTCTGAGGTTGCACGTGCAAAGCCAGCTTCCGTCACTGAGGCGCAGACGCGAGCTTTCTGTTTCAGCGTTGGTGCAGCTGCCAGGCGTGGGTTCACCGGGTCACTGGCCCTCCATCAGCGTCATGCCCAGGGGTCGCGTGCCGAGCCTGAGATCTTGCCCGCGGCCACTTGCAATGCAAGTCGGACACCCTGGCGAGGTATCCACACAAACGATTAGGAAACAAGTGTGCAAGTGCATGTTCACCTACCGACTGCTGAGAAGAGCATCCATCTGGTCTGCCAAGAAGGCAAGTGCACAGGACTTTGGTCAATCAGCTAGGATTCGGTTTCGGGGTCCCAGACGTGGAATCAGCGTGGCTTGTTCGGGCCTTCTTGCCTGAAAGGTGCGCAGTTGTCGCGTTCAGACGCGGTCTTTGCCCTTGCGGGCGGTTGGGACACGAAGATGCGGAATGCCCGTGGTTCGGCTCAAGGTCTGAGTTCGCACGTGCAAAGCGAGCTTCCGTCACTGAGGCGCAGACGGCATCTTTCTGTTTCAGCGTTGGTGCAACCAGCCGTGGGTTCACTGGGCCATCGGCCCCTCCATTGGCCCCTCCAAACCAAATTTTCTTTGGGCAGCTACATGCTCCAGAGTCAGGCAAACGCCAACAGTTTCCGATCCCATTCATGTTCGTATGCATGATGCATGTTCATGTTGGGGGGCTGGTGCGGTGCGAAGCATGCAAGCTCAGTGCCCCTGAGGCATTTCAGCGATGGAAGAGCACGGCATGTGAGTTTTTGCTGCGCTGGAGAGGAGCAATCTTTCCTACTGACAGCCGCAGATTGAATGACGTCATTCTGATTCTGGGTGGTGCGTTATTGCCTTCTCCTTTCCATGGCTCTAGCGACTTGCAATGGAAGTGAGACATCTTCCGAACGTTGTAGAGCATTCGTCAACCGCAAGCAATGGCATGATTTTGCCACCGACTGTGATGAGTTTGGTAATGGTAGGTAATAGTGGAAGCATGTCTTTTCTGAAAGAAGCATGTGCAGCCGAGCAGCTACCTGTTAGGAATGCGGGCAAAGCCAACCTATAATTCAGCTGCCCCTGTCAGGGTTCTTGCCTGAGAGGTGCGCAGTTGTCGCGTTCAGACGCGGTCTTTGCCCTTGCAGGCACTTGGGACACGAATGGATGCGGAATGCCCGCGGTTTGGCGCAAGGTCTGAGGTCGCACGTGCAAAGCCAGCTTCCGTCACTGAGACGCCGACAGCATCTTTCTGTTTCAGCGTTGGTGCAGCTGCCAGCCGTGGGTTCACCGGGTCACTGGCCCTCCATCAGCGTCATGCCCAGGGGTCGCGTGCCGAGCCTGAGATCCTGCAGCCGCATTCACTGACATTCGAGTGAGCCTGCATGAGAGATGAGGCCGACGTCCTTTTCTGACTCTTCGTATGGTCGCCTGGATGATGTTTCTGGAAGGCGGCTGCGCAAGCTGCAAATTAGCAAGAAAGAGGCTTTGTTTTTTGTGTCAGTAGCCGCGTTTGAGAGTCCTGGCAGAAAGTAGCAACCTTTGCTTCTTTGGATTGGGCAAGATGCAACGACTTCGTTCTGATTCTGGCCGGCTTGTTTCGTTTTTTTGTGCCATTCTGCCTCGACAGCTGCGTGTGATGCAATTTGGACGCCCTGGCGGCCCTAGCACTGTCGCAATGCAAGCGATTAGCAAAAAATGAGCGAGTGCACGCTCACCTACTACCCAATTAGAAGAGCGTTCATCTGTTTTGCAAGAACGCAAAAGGCACACGATGTGGACCAATCAGCTGCAGGCTGCGGGGTCCCATGTGTTTGTATAAAGTCGGCCTGTGACTGGGAGTCGCGTGTGCGTGCTACATTGACGTGGAATCTGCCAGGCTTGTTCGGGCCTTGTTCCCTGAAAAGTGTGCAGTTGTCGCGTACAGTCGCGGTCTTTGCCCTCGCGAGCATTTGGGACAGGAATGGATGCGGAATCCCTGCGGTTCGGTGCAAGGACTGAGTTCGCATGTGCAAAGCGAGCTTCCGTCACTGAGGCGCAGACACGAGCTGTCTGTTTGAGCATCTGTGTAGCTGCCAGGCGTGGGTTCACCGGGTCACTGGCCCTCCATCAGCGTCATGCCCAGGGGTCGCGTGCCGAGCCTGTGCAATGCAAGTCGGACAACCTAACGATGTCGCCACACAAACGATTAAGAAACAAGTGTGCTACCCACACAGACGAGTAGGAAAAAGTGAGCAAGTGCAGGCTCACCTACCACCTAATGAGAAGAGCGTCCATCTGGTCTGCAAGACCGTAAAAGCACAGGGTGTTGGCCAATCAGCTAGCATTCGGTTGCGGGGTCCCATGTGTTTGCATAAAGCTGGCCTGCGACTTAGAGCCGCGTGAAAGGGCTACATTGACGTGGAATCTGCCAGGCTTGTTCGGGCTTTCTTTGTCGCGTTCAAGCGCGGGCTTTGCCCTTGCAGGCATTTGCACGAATGGATGCGGAATGCTTGCGGCTCGGCGCAAGGTCTTAGGTCGCACTTGCAAGTCGAGCTTCCATCGCTGAGGCGCAGACACCGCTTGTCCTTCTTAGCACGCTTCAGCTAGCACATGCCCATGTGTTGCGTGCTAGTCCTGAGATAAAGCAGCGGGAACAACTTGCTTGTGACATGCGAATGGAACAGTGAGCTTGCAAGGCCATGAGGCTGGGTTTCTTCTGAATCTCACTATGCATGATGTTTATTGACAGCTGGTGTGCAAGCAGCGTATTGGTCAAAAAATGCGTTGGCCTAGAATCCCAGTGGTTTAAGAGAGCTATGTTCGAGATTCCCTGCAGCCAGAGAGAAATAACCTTCACTGACTCCATGCCGATTAAGGGTTGGCTCAGGCCTTTTTATGTCGCGAAACACACGACTAAGTAGCAGAGAGCGCGCAAGTGCACGCTGACCTGCCAGTTGACGAGAGAGCGTCCATCTGGTCTGCAAGAACGTAAAAGCACAGGATGTTGGCCCACCAGCTAGCTGCGGGGTCCCATGTCTTTGTCTAAAGTGGAATTTGCCAGGCTTGTTCGGGCTTTCTTTGTCGCGTTCAAGCGCGGGCTTTGCCCTTGCAGGCATTTGCACGAATGGATGCGGAATGCTTGCGGCTCGGCGCAAGGTCTTAGGTCGCACTTGCAAGGCGAGCTTCCGTCACTGAGGCGCAGACACCGCTTGTCGTTCTTAGCACGCTTCAGCTAGCACATGCCCATGTGTTGCGTGCTAGTCCTGAGATAAAGCAGCGGGAACAACTTGCTTGTGACATGAGAATGGAGCAGTGAGCTTGCATGAGGTATGAGGCTGTTTTTTTTCTGACATTCGTTGTGGTTGCACGCATGATGCTTATTGACAGCTGGTGTGCAAGCAGCGTGTTGGCCAAAAACATGTCGGCTTGTCGTCCCAGTGGTTTAAGAGAGCTATGTTCGAGATTCCCTGCAGCCAGAGAGAAATAACCTTCACTGACTCCATGCCGATTAAGGGTTGGCTCAGGCCTTTTTATGTCGCGAAACACACGACTAAGTAGCAGAGAGCGCGCAAGTGCACGCTGACCTGCCAGCTGACGAGAAGAGCATCCATCTGGTCTGCAAGAACGTAAAAGCACAGGATGTTGGCCCATCAGCTAGCTGCGGGGTCCCATGTCTTTGTCTAAAGCTGGCCTACGACTTAGAGTGGCGTGTGAGCGCTATCTGCAGGCTTGTTCCGGTCTTCCTGCATGAACGATACGAAGGTGTCGAGTTCACATGCGGTCTTCGCCCTTGCGAGCACTTGCGTCACCAGTGGATGTGGAATGCCTGCGTTTGGGCTCACGGTCTCCCTTGCACTTGCAAGTCGAGCTTCCGTCACTGAGGCGCAGACACTGCTTGTCCTTCTTAGCACGCTTCAGCTAGCACATGCCCATGTGTTGCGTGCTAGTCCTGAGATAAAGCAGCGGGAACAACTTGCTTGTGACATGAGAATGGAGCAGTGAGCTTGCATGAGGTATGAGGCTGTTTTTTTTTCTGACATTCGTTGTGGTTGCACGCATGATGCTTATTGACAGCTGGTGTGCAAGCAGCGTGTTGGCCAAAAACATGTCGGCTTGTCGTCCCAGTGGTTGAGGGCTATGCTTGAGGCCAGCCTGTTTGGAAGTGTAGGCATGCAAGCTGCTCATGCAAGAAGCTTAGAACCTCAAATTGCATCATCCGCGTGCGCGTGCAGTGTTTGAGGTCCTGTGCACTGTGCAGCGAGAGATGTATAACCTCCGCCTCTTGGGATAGTGCAAGATGCAACGACATGATTCTGGTTCTGGCTGGTTCGTTTGCGATTTTTACCATCACTCTAGCCACTTTCCATGCAAGTCGCAGCAATGTTGCCACACCAGCGATTCGCAACAAGCCTGCAAGTGCGCAATGGCGAATTGACTATACGACAAGACCATCCATCTGATTTCCAAGGAGGCAGAAGAAGGACCCTAAACCCTAAACCCTAAACCCTAAACCATAAACCCTAAACCCTTAACCCCAAACCCTAAACCCAAAACCCTAAACCCTAAACCGCCAATCAGTTGCGGCTGGGCCCCGTAGCCCGTGATGCATGGCAAGTCAGCCTACGACTCGGCTGCTTGGGTCAGTGCCACATGACGCGCTGCGTGGCTTCTGGGTCCATTTGCCAGCCAAACTCTTTTCAAAGTCAAATCTGTGGGTTTTGAACTCGTCTGTTTTGATTTTGTGTGCAGTGCTATCAAGTTCTCAAGGCACTCTTGCGCATCGTTGTGACGCCTGGTGGTCCCTACTGCGACCGCAGCAGTCAACCGAGGTTTGGCAGTCTAGAATCAGTCTGCTGTAGCTTATGCCCGCATGAATGAGCTCATCTCTGGGACACGTCAGATCCACATGCGACAGGGAAAGCACACCAAAGGGAGCCACAAGGTTCAAACCCAAAACCCCTAAACCCCAAACCCCTAGATCCCAATAACCCTGTTTACGGGCTTGGGGCATGGCTTTTTTAGTGGTTCTGTTTCAGCATCTGCGCAGCTGTTAGCCGTGGGTCCGCTGGGTCACGGGCTCCCGTGAAGCTGATTCTTCGTCTGGGTTGCTGTTAAGGAACCTGAATTTAAGTTACTATGATAAGGAAATCCTATCATTGTCTATGCACCCAAAAGTTCCTTAACGGCAGCCCAGTAGGACGAACGCAGCTGACAAACCGGGAACGGGAAGGTCCAAAGTTTGTGCGTTTGTTGAAGATCATTCATAGCCTAGGTTTGCCTGAGCAGACGGTTTTTGCCCGCCGAGGTTCATAAACGCTTCAGGGTTTAGGGTTAAGTCTAAGCAGTCAGTGTCGCTCGATGGTCTGCTAAGCTGTAAGAAACGGGCTTCTGGCCTGACTTCGTCAAAGGATCGACGGCCATGTCTCCATGGCCTGCCTCCCTTGGTCTGCCCTTAGTTTTCTTTTTTCAGGCTAAACCTAAACCCTGAAGGGTTTAGGGTTTAGGGTAGACCCTATATGCTCAGGACTCAGGCAAATGGCAGCGCTGGCCTCCGGCATGCCCAGCGTTCTTAAGGCACATGCCCTGAGCACTCAGATGAAGAGCAGCAGTTCCCTTGCTGCAGCGGGGTTTAGGGCTGCCGGGTTTAAGGCCTTGAGCTCCTTTGGCGGTTGAGCTTGCGCGAAGCGGGTGCTGATGATGCCTTTCTGCCCTTTGCCGACGGATCACAGGCACAGGTTCATTTTGCCGCGGTTCGCCTGCGGCAGAAGCACTTCGAGGCAGCTGCATGACCAGGACTGGCATTCGGGTCATGTCTGCATGAGCAGGTCATGTATTTAGCATGCATGCCGAGAATCAAAGAAGTGACCGGCGTGCGTTTGCACTAGTGAGTACGC
>CAJNIZ010007686.1:0-15782 GCA_905231905.1 Symbiodinium pilosum
AGGGCTTTTGGAATCTCTGGGTGGAACAGTCTTGTCGAGAGGCCGTGATTTCTCCCTTGCAGGATCATCAATAAACTTTGTGCAAAAGACCTGTAGAGACTGCGTCATTGAGGTCGTGGATGGAGACCCCGACTCGCCGTGGTCGGAAGTGAATGCGGGGACCCTCAAGGCCCCGCGCCTGTTGCCATGTTAGGTATGTTGCGTTGTAACCTCACTATGTTAGAGCTGGCGCCCCAAACGCTAGGCGTTGTATGGGCGCACAACTCCTGTGGCGTGAGCGCCAGGACGTGTTGGCAGACCTTAGGGCTGTGTTGCGACCCCGCGAAATGGTTCAAGAGACTACCAGCCTGGTCTCATAGAGCTTTAGCAGACCGCGATGTTGGATCTATGACCAACAGTGAACTTGCAGCATTGCACGATAGGTGGTTGGATGCTATGGGCGTAAACGATTACGACCCTTACGACCCCTATCTAGAAAGCATGCCTACCCATAGAAGGGCATTAGAGGAACTTAGGTCTCCTTCTAGTAGTGAGCCTGATTACGATAATGACCCACCTGTAGACCTGCCTAGTTCTCCCGAATTGCCTAACATAGAGCTCTGGGAAGGCGACCTCGTCCATGGGAGGACAGGTGGATAGGTAGGCGCCCTACTGAACAGGTAGGATTACCTTTAAGCTCCTTGCCACAGGCTGAGCCGACTCTCGATCAGAGCGCTGACGAGATGGGCGACACGCGCGCGACAGCGATAGGGATTCCCAGATTTCTGCTCCTGCTGACCCTGACGGTCCTGCAAGGTTGCACCCTTACTCTAGAAGGGTTGCCATGACAAGTAGAGAGGAGTGGGGAGATGAGGTATTCATAGGAAACCTCAAGATGGTAGATTTATGGTCACCATCAGAACCACATGTATGGGGAGTTTTAGATGTGGGATGCAATTCCACTTGCCATTCGAGAGCATGGGTGACCTTGTTGAGGGTAAACTTAAATCTTTTGGATTAGGTTTCCCTTGGACTGATGCTGAGGCCAAATACTTCACAGGTTTGGGCTCCACTAAAGGCACCCTAGGTAAACGAAAGCTACCATTCTGTCTAGCGCTGGATGTGGGTGATGATACCTTAGCAGGGGTCATGGAATCACATGAGATTGACACCTCTGCGCGCAATCCATTGCTAATTTCCCTCTTTGCTCAGTCCAGTCTAGGACTTGAAGGACATGAAAACATGTACTTGTACCATTCAGGGCAAGACTCTCCAACTGGCTAGATGTAAGGACACTGGCCTGTTGTTGTTGAACCTTTCGCAATACTCATGTAGACAACACACCTGAGTCAAGTGTCATTGGTGGATCCGCTACAGGCTGGGTGAGCAGATTGCCGCAGGCCTTGATATTAGGCCCATGCATGACGAGGCAAGTGGAGCGTTCAATGCCCACGTTGGTCGACATCATGCGATCATCAGCAATTTGCTCGCGTCCAAGGCAGGGCTGTACTATTTGAATAATACATACAGCGCCATACGCCGATGCCTGGAGCGAGGCGAGCCCTTGTGCCTCGCTAACCGCCGCCGCTCGGTAAGTATGGGGCCGATGCTTCATGCCGCATTTTTCCCTGCGCCCATCATGTTATTTCACCTCAACACGGAGCGCGAGGCTAATTGGCGCTCGAAGAGATGCGGCGGCCGGCGTGGAGACTGCGGCTCTAACGGCTACACTGTAGCGACCGTGCAGGCGCTACAGAACCAAGTCAAGCGGCGTTTGGACGCTGTGTCCTTAGGCCCGACTGAGGCAGCACGCCAAGGCCGCGTCCAGCGCGTCGCACGATCCAATTTTGGCAAAATCAGCAGGGGCGCGGGGTCTCGCGAGGCCCGACTCCTATACCGCCGGCTCGAGGTACCTCCCGAGGACCTCAGCCACAGCCTCACTTTGCTGGCCCTGCGCACCAAGCAAGGGCGCAGACGCCGAGCCGGATCTCCGTAGACGGGGCCAAGGCAACACGTCTGTCGCCGGATCATCCACAGAGCGGCCGACAGCGAAGGCTCCACCTGAGTGGGGAGATGCGTGACCCGAACTATCGCCGAAGCACAGCTCGAGTTGGTCACCGAGCGACAGCGCATTGTTCAGGCCCAGCGCGATTCCCTGCGTGAACGCACTGCCGCTGCCGAGCATGAGTTGGTTGTGTTGCAGCAGAGGATCGAGAGTAGGTCCCGATCCCCACGCTCCCTTTCAGTCTCTGTTTTGCAAAAGAAGCACGCGCGAAAGGAGCCTGAGCAACAGGCCTCCGAGCCTCCTGAGCCCATGGAAATTGACCAGGGCCAGGATCAGGACGAGGAGGCGACCCAGGAAGGCGCGCAGAATCAGCTCGACCGGACCAAGCATGGCTGGCGAGTTTACTCTTCCACATAATTTGCGACGGTGGCGCCGACCCAACGACGGCGATTCCATGTATGACAGCAATGCGTGGAGATCTGATAACAGTCTCGAGCAGTGGTTGAAGACCGTACTTTGCTATAAAGGCGGTTATGTGTCGATAGTTTGCCAGGACATCGACATGCAGCAGATCCCACCGAAGTGGTTCATCATTGCTTGGCCATCTATCGATGAGGCCGGACGTGCGCGAATCAGCAAGTCCACCTACGGGGAGCTCAGCCTGACCCAACTGCACCAGGCGAGGTGGAGGACATAGCAAGGGCCCGGGGAAAAGCAGAGATAGCCAGGTACAGGCAAGGGTACCGCTGCGGACCCTATGTATGTGCCTAAGGGTGGACCGAGCAGCGCAGTGGACTAATCTGAACCAGCCTAGGCCCGCTCCATCCCGTGCCTTTCCAGGACATCATCTTCCGCACCATCGATGTGGGAAGAGAGGCAGGTGGGGACTGGACAACTAATGGGTCCAGACAAGTTCTGCAGGAGGTAGGCCCTAGTTTGGTTTTGTGTGTGTAGAGTATTCCCATCCTGAGTCAGCTGTGCAGCATTCAGACTTAGTGGATGAGGTTGTATCACACTGTGAGTGCGCTGGGCCGGGGTCCCTTATCTTCTCATAGATGTAGGGGTTGCCTCTAGATGGCAACAACTTCTATCCCTATCTACCCTGCTGTGGGGTGTCTTTCTCTACGAATGATCAAGAGCTTTGTGATGCTTTCGAGGGATGGACTTGTGATAGCTATCCTAGCAGAGCTCCTAAATCATTCAGTGATTGCTTTGATTCAGATTTTATTGACTGGATCAAGAATAGTTCTGAGGATCAAGCAGCTATGGCCCTAGCAGCAACTGCATTTCCAGCAGAAATTCAAGAAGAACTTGATGCTGAGGCACAAGTTCCCTTTGACCAGGTTGAAGGTCCTGATGATATCGCTAGGGTGGATCCCGGCGAAGAAGCCTTGCAGCAGGACCTCGAGCTAGACAAAGCCGAGGTGCGCAACCTTCCAGCTAGTGAAGCCGAACGGCGGAAGGGTTGGAGGGCCTTACCCCAACTCATTAGGGTAGCTCTTAGGAGGTTACACCGTCAATTCTCAAAAGGTTTTAATCAATCTCCTACGTGCTGCGAGGGTCGATAAAACCTATGTGGAAGGAGCTAAGTTGCTCCGATGTGCGGAGTGTGAGGAGGCTGCTCCTCGCAGACCAGCCCACAAGGTGGCAATGCCTGAGAAATACATGTTCAATCATTCCCTCGGCATTGACCTATTGAAAGTCTTGGACGCGCAAGGCACTAAGCTTCAGGTGTGAAACATGATCTGTTTTGGGACATGTTTTCAACTCACAGGAATTGTGAGGGAAGGACCTGGCCAGGCCTCCAGCGCCACGTGCCTTGACGCTTCAAGGCGCAAGTGGATGACCTGGGCCGGGCAACCTGAAACCCTACATTGTGACAGAGGTCTGTGCAACCGTGGTGTCTTAGCCTATTGGATGTCCTCTCACGGAATCCAAGTGCACCACGCTCCCGCCATAGCGGTGTTGTTAAGGGAATGGCTAGGAAAGTAATTTCCCAGACCCAAGTAGGATGGGCAAGCGTTCAATCCGTGTTGGATGAATGTTGTACTACGAAGAATAGCCTACTTTGCCATGGGAGCTATTCACCATCACAGTGGGTACTTGGCAAGGCCCCTCGTGGAGTACGAGGAAGGGCACGCAGACTTAGGGGCGACACAAGACAGTGTCGACCCAGAGTCCCGTTTTGCTTTACAGAACCAGGCAAGGGCTGAGGCCAAGAAAGCGTTCATGCATATGGACACCTCGAAAAGGGTCCAGCGTGCACTTTGGCGCAACGCTAAGCCTATCCCATATGATTACACAGTGGGTGATATTGTTACCTTCAGAAGGGACAAAGGAGGCAAGACCGTATGGTCACCTGCGTCTAGAGTCATCGGACGCGAAGGTTCAGAAGGGCAAGATGTTTGGTTGTTATGTGAGAACGTACCGGTTTTAGTTTCAGCGCAAAACCTACGTCCCGCTACTGACGCCGAAGCATTAGCCCATCAAGTTGTGAACGATGAGCCTGTTATTCCCGACGCCATCGCGCGGGGTAACCAAGAGTTCGAAGACCATAGAGGTATCGAAGCCGAACCTCTAGCGCCTGAAGAACCAGTTGAGCATGATGACTTTGACATGCCGCTTCCCGCTATCGCGGAGGAAGAGGAAGCAGGACCTTCTAGGTCCCGTGTTGTTCGCGCAGACTTACCTGTTCGAGCTGAGAGCTCGCAGAGGAGCGTTCGCCCTCGACGTGAAAGCCGAGCAGAGCCTATGACGCAAAGATGATCAGCAAATTCGAGACTCGCTTCAAGAAGCGCGAACTGCGCAGTATGGTGACATCAACGGCGCCATGATTGAGAAGCAATCGCAGCGCTGGACGACCTACAAGGCGTTCATGGCCAACCGCCTTCTAACCAAAGAACAGGTTGAGCAGCAGCGCCGTGAGGAGTACAAACGACTCTCAGGACTGTTGAATTACGACACCTGCTCTCCTTTCATACGAAGAAAGATCGATGAAAGCCGTGCGAAGGAATGGAAAAAGTATATGGACTTCCAAGCAGCCATACCCATCAAAGGACAGTATCTCAAGGACCTGTTAGAGGAAGGACATGTTGCGCTCCCCATGAAATGGGTGGATACTATAAAGAATATCCGCGAGCAACATCAACCCGACTTTGTGCCGGAGTTCAAATCCAGGCTTGTCGGATGTGGCAATTTGGAAGATGCCAGTGAGGTGCGGACGGATGCTCCAACATCCGATCTCGAGACGCGCTGTATAGTAGCGAGCTTCGCCGCTGCTGAAGGGGTACCGCCCCATTGCCCCGACATTAGGAACGCGTACTTTCAGGCGTTATCTATTGATCGTATCGTGCTTATGCGGCAACCCTCCGGTGGTTTACCAAAGGTTGACCCAGACACGTATCTGTTGATACGAGTACCTGTTTATGGACTCGTCGACAGCGGCCGTGGATTCTGGAAGAAAGTGGACCACAATGCCAAGGATGTAGGCCTTTCTGCTAGCCGCATCTTTCCTGCCTTTTACTACCACAAGAGTAAAGGCAAGGTGGATCTCGTTCTGACCACCCATGTTGATGATTTTCTTTGGGCTTGTACCGAGAGTGGACAAGTTTTCATTGATAAGTTGCTGAGCCGTTTTGAAGTAGGAAAATGTGAGATCGGCAGACTCCGTTTCTGTGGCAAGCAATTCAGCATGGAAGGAAAGGATGTCTTAATCGACGTGAGCGATAACACAACGCAGACGACATATATCGATATCCAAAAGAATCGCAAGGCGTCTGATCCCATTACTTCTGGCGACGAACGACAGCTGCGTTCCGTCGTGGGATCTTTGTCATGGCTATCTCGCCAGTGCCGACCCGACATACTTTACAGGGTGTCGCGTCTACAGAGCAGTATCAAGGGATCAAAGGTTGCTACTCGTACTGAAGCAAATAAGTTACTTAAAATGGCCTTAGGCCAAGGACCTGAGATTAGGTACCGTCATTCAGGAAGCCTAGACTTCATGAAGTTAGGCGTGTTTACTGCTTCCGACGCAAGTTTCGCGGGAGAAACACAGCTCAAATCCCAGCAAGGAAGAGTTCACTTCCTATGCCCAACGGATCAGCTTCGCGATCCGGAGAACTGTCTGTTGGACGTGATGCTTGTTTCCTACAGCAGCACCACGATCAAAAGAGTATGCAGAGCAACTCTACAAGCTGAGACGTACGCTCTACAAGACGCTCAGGAAGCTGGGGATAAGATTCGGGCTGTCCTCGCCGAAATGTATGGACACCTTGCCTCGGGTCCATCCTGGTACGATTCGGCCAGAGAGCACGTTCCACACGTGATGCTCTCGGATTGCAGGAGCCTTGTGGACCATCTCAATGTTGAGGTCCCCGCTAAAGTACAGGACAAACGCATGCAAATTGAACTGAGCGTCCTGCGTCAGTCAATATTTCTCGATGATGGTACGAGAACGGTACCATTACCCTGCAGGTGGTGACCGAGTCGACTGGTGCGACACTGCTACGCAGGCCGCAGACTGCTTGAGTAAGTCGATGGAGCCGGACTTCTTACTGAAGATCCTGAACAGCTGCTCGTATGAAATCCAACGAGCTAAGCTTTAAGTCCTGTGTGTGTATGACCTGCAACATGGCATACGTATGACCGTACTACGGCATACTACTGCAGCATAATTCGTGCACTTGTACAGTGGCCGTAATACCACGGCCCATGTCGCACTGGCCTTGTTGATGCTCATAGTGGATAGCAAATGGCGTCCATTATGGTAGGTAGCTAGAGTAGGCAATGACAGCGGCAAGCTGACTAGACAACAGGTTGATTGTGAATAACTCCCTGTATCGAGAGTGCTTGACCATATTGCATGACCTAGTTCAGCTTGACTTACCGCAGCCGCTTTGCTGAAGGCGCCTTGAGTCATTAGGAAAAAGCTTCGCAGTGATTTGCATGACTACTCATTATTACCGATAACTTCTTTTTCGATGGACGAACATGCTTGTGCCAAAATGCTCGCCATCTGTACTGGTTGTTGCATGTAGTACGCAATCCTGACATCTTGCTAAAACTTTGCTGAAAGATGACTTGTCTGTATAATGTACTGTGTACCAGGCGACGCTACATGCGCTAAGATATGCGTATTCACTTAAAGCTTGGAACATGAGGGCGCATTTGTCAAGGCATCAGCAGTGACACTTCCGAAAAGCTAGCGCGCAGACCTTTGCGTAGTAGTTGGCTGACCTGCAAAAGCCGATGCTCCTATTCTGGTTTTCTGGTATGAAGAGACTGCACCTGTTGGGCATACATTGGAGCCAGAACAACCAGTCTAGTTTTTTATACTCCCTGAAATATTTGGTAGTTTCCCAAAATTGGGGGACCCCAATATAGACCAAAAAATACTATAATCCGTATTATAGGAACCCCCCAGAAGGTACGCCTACTTTTGGGAAACCCACATATCTACAAAGGGCTTCAAGGCTCCAAGGGTCCATGTGTCTGACGGGTACTGGGGATTTGGGTACCAGAAGTGCAGATCTTGGGTAGGTCCTGGGTTTACGGTTTAGGGTAGGTATAGTTGGATCTGTAGGCAATGGCATGGCTAAAAGAGTTGCGTGACATTCTTTCAAGATTCTATGACATTTTCAGTTGTCAACGCTAAAACCTAATCTATTGCTCAATGGTTCTCATGGTCCCAGGTCCTCCCAGACCTCGTGGTGCTGTCCATCCCCCGAGGCAAGATGCGGTTCAAGGACCATGCATACCCAGAGGACCACGAGCTCCCCGATTTCTTGCAGAAACCTCGGCCAGGACTCATTGTCGACCGGACCTGCGAGGATTTGGGCCCAGGCACACATTTGTTCAATGGCTTGAGGTATGCCAAGCAACGGGATGCCTTCGTGATGATTGCTGCAGATGACATGCGTCTGAGCAAAAACCACATCGCTCTGCTGCTCGCGACTGCCAAGCGCAGTGAAAGCCAAGGGTCTGCCGTCGCGACTTTGGGTGTCCACTCCTTGCCGGACTTTCGGCCCTGCTTGGATACGCATACCTGGACCTCAGGCCTGGGACCTTGGTGCCTAATGGCGATGTTTAGACGGCTAGCCATTATGGCTGTGTTCAAATGTGCTAGTAGGTCCTTTGATCAATGTGAAGAATTTGTTAGAATCCCTTTCCCTGACATTAAACCTGTGAAGCCCGAAGGGCGACCTTGTCATATCCAGTCGTGGTGATCTGTGCAAAACACGCCCTGACAGCCTGAGAGTTGAGCAGAGAAGTGGCCTGGCAGATTTCTGCTAACCCGGGAATGGCTATCCTGCAGCGCCTTGTTTTAAAACAAGCTGAGCATGTTGCGATGGTCAGCAAAGGAGCCATAGATGCCAACAGTCCAGGCTTCGCTGTCTGGAGGTGGCCACGTCTTGCCTGTCCTTTCCAGGACGGAATCCTGTTATCCACGTTAAAGCCGCCCGAAGTGCTTCTGAACTGTCCTGTCACGGCTATGACTGCCAAGACTCCACACCCTGGGAGACGTGCAACTTCATTGAGCCAAAGCTACCCAGACCCTTCAACGAACCTCTACTCTGCCCTAAGTACCTATTATTAAGGACCCTGTTAGGGTTCTAAATGGGGGTTCCCAAAATTAGGGGTATCCTTTTGGGGGTCCCCAAAGTAAGGACTATAGTATTTAGGGGTCTATATTGGGGTCCCCCTATTTGGGAAACTACCAAATAGCACCGGGGCTCACCCTTGCACAGCCTATCATGAACTCCCTGACCTCCAGCTCCCCAAACACAAAAAAAATTGCAGGCCAGGGGGCTCAAAACCCTTAACTAAACTAAGCCCTAAACCCTAAAACCTAAACGCTCAGGCTTTAGACTGCAGCCTGTTAAGACCCAAACCCTAGACCCCTACTGTGCCCGTCCCTAAACCCTAAAACCGAATCCCTAATCCCGAAGCTCGCTTTGGACTGTTGGAGAGTCAGGGAGACTTAGTAAATAGATTAATAATGGGGATGATTGGGGTTACTGGGTGGCTGGTTATATTGCATCTTTTTTCTTTGCCCTGAGCTGCTTGCTGCTGCGTCTCGCGGCAGAAAACCGACATGAGCTCGCCAGCAAATTCCATCGCATCAACTTCAGGCAGTGGCTCGTCAGAGACCATTTTGGTTTGACCATTTGGACCCTTATGCAGGAGATGCTCGAAGAAGTCACTGAGGTCCAGACCGCCAGGGTCCGACTTGCCATGGCAAGTGCAGCGGTAGTCTTCGGGATCATTCTTGTTGTGCTCGTAGTCAGAGCCTGCTCCCGAATGGAATCGAGTCGACGATGCGCTTACCTATGAGATTTGCCGGCCTCTCCTCGTTTTTATGAATAGCCACAGCTTGAGATTTCATGAAGCTCCTGGCATTTACTTTCAGGATGTTCTCCATCCCAGGCCTTGTCGCCTCCATTTTGTAGTCTACGAACCGACGCTGATGTCGTGCAGGATCACCAGACCCATCCAGTCCAGCTTGACCATGGGGAGGCGTTCTCGGGACAGGAAAGGCATTTCTTTGTCGAAGTAGCGGGCGGTCCCCGGTCACCCATGGGCCCTTCTCAAGTCATGTTGTCAAAACCGTCCGGTCCAGCTCGTCAGGCGTGGATGCATTATGGTTTGTGCATGGATGTGCGTGGGAGTGGACGTGCTGGAACATGGACGTAGCTCAGAAAAAGCAGCGGAGCTGTTTGGTCATTCCCACATTGTTTTTTTCTTTTTCGGCAAGGCTCTTGCATCAAGGAGGTCGTAGTCAAACAACAACTTCAGTTCATGTTCGTGTTTATGAGGTTGAAGTTGCGCAGCATGTTGTTTTCTGGACAGGTCAATTTCTGGCGCACCAACGCCAAACCATCCCGAAATGCCACGCCTGCCAGTGTTTCTATGCGCCAAACTGCAAATTTAAAACGCGGTCTGTGTTGTTGCGCTCTGAGGGCAGTAACAACAGCGACGCCACCAACATGAAGCAAATGATGCACAGAAGAAGAATCAATAGCTGCACCAGCCTCAACAGCACAAGTAATTCCTCCATCAACTTTTTGGTGCATCCTATCCCCTCTACCCCTGGAAACATGGGGGTTTCCTAAAACTAGGGGTACCCTTTTGGGGGTCCCCATAATAAGGACTATAGTATTTAGTGGTCTATATTGGGGTCCCCCTATTTTGGGAAACTACTAAATCTCTGCATGCACCCTGCAGGCTGCCTGGGGTATGTAGATCTGGGCTTCTCCATGGGCCCCATGACATTGGGCTGGCTTGGCTGCATAGTGCGGCCCTGGTTCTTCTACCCACAGGACGATTCCACCTTGGACACGATGTCAGATCCAAAGTGGGAACCACCGGACGATAGCTGGCCCACAGAGTGTTTCATGCACGACGACCTATGGCTTTCTGCCACTTTGGCGCAGCGAGGGATTCGCCGTGCTAGCTACAACCTGGGATTGCCAGGACGTGCGGAGGATTTGGAGACCAGCAAAGATCCCGGACAAGCTTTGTTTCATCAGAATCGCTGGAACCTCCATGTTTGCAATGAAGCGTTGCTTGCGCGTTTCCCTGGTCTCTGGGAGCCTCGGCCGCGCGTGGTGGCCTTGGCACCGGGTGTCAGCAGAGAAGGCCTCCCGGGATAGTTGTGTGGTGCACTTGAGGATCTTAGGAGCCTTTGGTGAATCTGGTCTGAAGGCACCTCGTGTCTGGGACATGTGGACCAGTGGCACCGCATCCCCAGTCAAGACCGTGGCCTGAGCATTCAGCAGCTGAGCAGCTTGGTCCAGGCCGCTGGCACCAGCCAGGAGAGCCTCAGCTAAACCCTAGACCCTAAACCCCTAGATGAATGACACAGCATACAAGCAGATGGAGTTGAGGCACTGGGACACCGTCGTGGTGATCATTCCGGCCTTCTTCAGGGAAGGTTTTTGCCGGAAGCTTTCGGCCGTGCTGCAATGCGCTCTGCAATGGCCGGGGCAGGCGTCATGGAATGTCATTTTGTTTTTTGATTTCTAGTTGAATTAAGTGATGCTACGCAGCAAGAGGAGTACAATACCCCCTGTTTAATGCTTGTCCCAACAGAATGTCTGTAAAATTGCAGGGCATCCTTCTATAACCTCTGCGAGTCTTACTGCAAAGGCCCTATTCCCCACCCACTGTGCCGCCCTAGAATTTTAGTAGAAAAAAGTCTATGCGTCCTGTTGTACATGCCAGGAAAGCGGACGGGGTGGTGGCGAGTTGGGGCCCAGCTCAGATCCAGGCAGCTCACAGGCGGCTATGCAAAAGCCAAGAGATTCTGTTGCTTAACGGTATAGCGGTACTGAAACGACAACATGGAAATTTGGCATTTTCTATGTTTGTGCTAAAGAAGTCTTAGTTCAGTTCTTGTCATTTTTGCTGCGGTTGCTTTTATATGATTTTGGTGTTATCAACTTTATCGCTGCGACTCAGTGTGGTCATGGTTGTTCGTGTTTCTGTTCGGCAGCATTTTCCTTCTTTTGAGTCACAGACAGGCGAGCGGCGCGTCTCTGGGTTGCATCGTTTACCTTGCAATTTTTTTTTCAAAAGAAGGCCTGTATTCATCTGTCTGAGAAGTTGGTAAAATCATGTGGTGACAGGGTCGTCACTCGCTTTTCTACGGCGTAGTATCGGTATCTTTTAAATATGTTGTTGGTAGGGTGTTCATAGAGGGTTGCTCAGGGTTTTCATCCTGTTTCTCTAGGGGTTGTGCTAGGATTGTGACAGGCCTTTTAGTTTTGATTTTGGAAAGTGTTCCAAAGAGTTGTTGCGGAGCTTCTTCTGCAACTGGAGACCCTCAACGCCTTGCCCACTTTCTCATTAATGAGTGTTGAGGTCGACTGCCCACTGTTGCTGTCTGCTGCCATTAGTTTCCAACTTGATTGTTCCGCTTCACCACTTACCTTTGCTTTAAGGACAGCTGTTGAGGGATAGCCACAGCCAGTCGTAAAGCAGTGACGGCGAGCCCTCTTTCGGAGTTTGAGTTTTAATCCTGCCCTTGAACCCTTTAAGCAGTGGTAGGCTATAGCACAGGATTCTAAAGGTCCTTACATGGACCCCCATTGTTCTGAGGCTGTGCCTGGCGAAGGCCGACGGCGTCAAAAGGGAAACAGTGGCGGCAGCCGGTACATTGGGCCTTTGGCGTTTGTCCGCGCTGCTGGACATGGTCACCGGTGCAAATGCTGAAGCCTCCGAAGCCTTGGAGCAGTTGGTGGCTGCACAATCGTGGCATTTTGTTGGTAACTTGGAGGCCAGCTGCTGGAGCTTCCCAAATGCCACCTGGGGCCACTGCTGCGCACGCTATCGTGGGGACTCAGACAGTGCTGCACCAGCACGGCATCCTCAATTCCGGAGCCGCTCTCAACAGCTCTCGCAGGAAGGCATGCTTGCTGAGCTTCGGGGCTGTCCTTCGTGGGAGAGTGGCTGCTGTGCCGTACACCCGCGCCTGAGCCAGCACTGGAAGCACTTCTCAGGGCTCTGGACGATCAAGTATGCTGATGGCCTTCAGCAGAAGATGTACGTCTCCGAACTTGGCTTGGTGCAAGTCCGGAAGCACCGAGATTCCAAAGGCAAAGCAGTTGCAGCAGATGTGCTCCTCCAGCTTGAAGAGACGCCGAACCCACGGATTGCTAGAGTACGGCCCATGTCAACGGGAAGCGGAACTTCAGAGATCCCTTTGTCCGAGCACTGGCACTTTACGCATGGAGTGGTCAATGTTTTGGCTATAACATCCGATGGCCGAGTCGTCATTGGTAAAGGCGTTCGAGAAACTGTTTGTCTCGGCTGCATCTAATACGTGGAGACGGTTCGACCGTCATATTCACTGCAAACGGCCACAGCAAAGCCACTTGTCGATGGAGGAGCCTGCTGGCCTTGGCGACGACTGTGTGCAAGAAGGCCTTGGTCGGTGAGGCCATGGTTGCGATGAGCACACCTCCTTGTTTCATATGAAGAAGCTGGTTCAACTAGAGCGGCCTGCGCCCGGAAATGGGCGAATCCCCACAGAAGCGTGCCAAGGATGTAAAAAAACGAAGCAGCTTTGGAAGCGTTTAGGGTTTAAGGTTTGGAGTTTATAGAGACTGTATCGGGTTCAGGTCGTTTTTGACGCAGGGACCCCTAAAAAAAAAGGTTCTGAAGACTCTTCTGGAGGCCCTCTTGAAGTGTGGGCCTCCTAATGCAGTATGTATACACCCCAAAAGTCGGCGAGGTAGCAGAGGTAGCGCACAAAAGAATAAGTGCACTTCAGTCCCACCCGATATTGACTTTCATACATAGAGCGTGGGATGCTACTTATTCTTGATGATTACAAGACGTAGCTAGGGGGTCCATCTTTATTTTGAAATTGCGCAACAGGTCCGAGCAGCAAAGCCTGCCATTTAGGGTTCAGGGTGTAAACTCCAAACCTTAATTTTTTTTGGCACAAAGCGCCGTGACGCGCCAACGCAATGGGATTAGGTTTCCCAGGCTCCGCCAGCACGACGAGCCTTTTGATTAAAAACATGCTTCTCAACATTACGGCGCGGCCACTTGCGGCCATTTCGACAACTATTGTGTTGCCGGCAACAGGGCTCCCTATCGGGTTGACTGCGGGCTTTGCAGGCTTGGGGAAATGGAAGTGCGGCTGTGTCAAGGCTATGCTTCTTCTTACGGGCTTACCATATCTGGGTTCGCAGCACTTGAATGCAAGCTCGCATGGAATGCAAGACATGATAGTAGAAATCAAAGACAATAGCGGGCAGACAGATGAACATCTCCGTTTCCCACGAACCCCACCCAAAACTAAAACCTAAGCTAAACCCTAAACTAGCTTGGCATGAAAGCCTCGTTCGTTGCCTCACCTGTCCCCTCCAGCCTCACTTTATTTTATCCTTGCGCTTGCCAGAGGCAAGCAAGGTATTTTTCGGTGCTTTACAACGCCACGTGCTCAGGATAATATGCCACCTCGAATCGCGTAGCGTAATAGCGGGTATTCTCCAAATGACGGAATCTTCTGAGATCTCCATGAATGCTGGTAGCGTAGAAAAGCTTCATACTCGTCATTATCCGTCTCATTATCCCTGCATTCTAGCATGCATGATGAGCCTCAGCAAATATGCCCTCGTTCATTTGGTTTCACCCGACGCGGTCAGGCCTTAGGCTCAGACTCCGGCCGGGAGCTGTGTTGCCAGCTGAGCCCAACCACTTCTCCCTTCAAACAGTTGCATCAGGAACTGCACTTCCCCCCAGCCCCCAAACAACTCAGCAAGAACTGAAACAGCACTTCTCCTCAGCCCGCAAACAACCCAGCAAGAACTTGAACAGTTCAAACCCCTGCTCACGAAAGTTCCAGGGAGAAGTTTTTGTTGCCGGCATTTCGGGTTTAGCCCCTTGCTCAGCGCGTTGCAAGGAGAGATCGAAAACGCAAGATTCTAGGCAACAGGAGCCCAATCGCCAACAGCCCTTTGGCGATTGGCGCAAAATCCCAAGTCCTGGAAATAGTTTGGTCGTGTATTCAATCTCGTGGGAGCATTGGAATAGCATTGTTCTTGATTCAGCTGATAACAGCGATCTCTTTATAATAGCTATTCTATTCTAGAGCCGTCGTGGCTCCTGCAGCTCATTTGCGCTGCATGCGGCGTCTGTGAGGTCACGCGGCAGATTCAGAACACATGGTGGCAGCAACTGAGCACATGACAATGCCTCATGTGCCATCCGAAAAGCAAGCTCACGCCAATCTTGTCGGTCCTTCCTGCGCAATGCTGCATATCCGGGCGAATGTGAGTCAAGACCGCGAGGACGGGAGACTTGGGTTGTTGTGAATCAGATGACGAACCTGGTTATCGAAGTCGTACTAGTGATAGTAAAAACAACCGTTGAAGGCAATCTTTCTTGCGTTTCAAGGCTAAACCCGGAGCAGTCTTGCATAATATGCTCGAACGTGTGCGATCTGGGAGGTGGCTAAATTTCGGAGATTTAGCCCGAGATGCAAGGGGGGACAGTTCTTATGCCGTATTGAACCTAGCGGGCTTTTCAGGAACATCCTAACGGAACACCCCCTCATATTTCAAAAGCACCGAGAAGGCTTAAGCTATCTTGAGAGTATTCCTGTCACTATCCTTTAAAAAGGCATTGTTTGCTCGCTGGTAGCATACCCTGCCAGACCTTGTGTAGACACATGTTCTGCTGATGTCTCACAAATTCAGACCCCGCACAATCCGACAGGGTCTGCACTCGTAGACCTTGCTTGGCGCAGGCCTGGATACCTACATTCTCGCAGCTGGCTCCCCACACCAGACGCCAGTCATGTTGCTGGTGGTGTCGTTACAGGCCAGCTTCCCACCTTTGTCGTTTGGGGATACCAGGTTGAGCCGTGTTTGGGGTTCGAGTTCATAATGGGGAGTCGTTTCTGCGGGAGGGGCCTTGATCCCACACCATCCGAACCAAGGAAAGGGAAAGTTAGACAGAGAGGGTTTGGATATCGAGGCTGTCAAATGTGCATCATCAGGATGAGATCTGTGCACAGGGCGCGCGGGCGCGCCTGGGGATTGGGGTGGGCCTACCTCAAGCTCCTCGAAGAAAAAGAAGCCGGAACAATCAGCTTGCTACCATGGCAGCAAGCAGCCACGTGCGAGCACCGTCATTATGTCTGCCCAAGGGTCACCATTTTCGATCGGCACTTTTGTCTTTGCAATCAACAGTCTCAAGTCTAAATAAAAACCTCGCACACATGCTCATGCAGAAGCATCACGTTCAGGACTATCTACGCCGGAGCTGCCAACAGTAGTAAAGC
>CAJNIZ010007687.1:0-15775 GCA_905231905.1 Symbiodinium pilosum
GCTGCTCGGCCTTGCAATCACTTGGGTTTAGGGTTTAGGGTTCAGGGCTTTGGGTTTTGGGTTTAAGGTTTAGGGTTTAGGGTTCAGGGTTTAGGGTTCAGGGTTTAAGGCTTAAGGTTTATGGTCTAGGGTTCAGGGTCTAGGGTTAAGCGTTTAGGACTTAGCGACCCCCAGACAGGTAAGATCTTACGGGAACTGCTATGAGTTGGGAACAGTACCTGACCACCCTGAACCCTAAACCCTAGACACGGTTTAGGGGTTGAGGGTAGGAACACTGACGCCGCGCAGGTCATGAGCAGAAGCGAACTTCAAGCAACAGCTATGCCCCCAAGAGTTCGTAAAGACTAACGGTTTAGGGTTTAAGCCTTAACCACGGAGCTAGATCCTACCCTCCCCTGAACCAACTAACGCAGCCTGCTTCTAGAAGGATCCTACGACCCGTTAAGGGAAACCCTAAACCCTAAAGCCTAAACCCTGAACCCTAAACCCTAAACCGCTTGACCCACAGTCCTGCCGGCGTCTGCACATTCTGGCAGCTGAGGCTGAGAATTTCAAGGACAGATCTACCGCAGCAGCCCGACGGGCCTTCGTTAGGGTTTAGGGCTTAGGGTTTCGGATTTAGGGTTTAGGATTTAGGGTTTAGGATTTGGAGTTAGGGTTTAGAGCTTAGGGTTCAGGATTTAGGGCTTAGGGGCTTCATAGACTTTAGGCTCTAGCGTTCAGAGCTTCATATGTTTCTGGCTGTAGGGTTTTGGGCTTCATGTGGCTTTGGCTTTAGGGCTCAAATGTTTAGGGCCTTCGGGTAAGCCTCAAACCCTCAACACCTTTTCTTTTTCAGGCGGAAAAAAACAGCAGCTAGGCTATGTATTCACTGTAAGCCCCTTAAACGGGCCCTGTAAGTCCCTATGGCACCTATCAAGGAACCTAAGCCCTAGTCTCCCTACACCCTGCACCCAGAACCCTTCAGCCAAAACCCCTATACCCCTAAAGCCCTAAACCCTAAACCCCTAAACCCAAAACCCTAAACCCTAAACCCCTGAACCCCTAAAGCCCTAAACCCCTAAACCCCTAAAGCCCTAAACCCGTAAACTTCAGCCACAGCACCAGGAATCCCAACATCCTCAAGGATGCCAGGGGCGTCATCCGCAAGCTTACGGCAAGTGCCTTTCAGGTAGGTGCGTAGGGTTTAGGGTTGAGGGTTTAGGGTTTAGGGTTTAGTAGGTGTTTAGGCAGCTTGACGTTTAGGATCTCTATACAGTAAGATCTTCAAAGTGCTTTGGAAGTGTAATTCAGGTCCAAATACCCAAACGTTAGGGCTTCAGGTACTGTAAAGCATTCAGATCATGGCATTTGGAATCTTACGCCCCATTTTTTGAGGCACTGGGACTCTTGGGGAACAATCAGGTAAAAGTTTGAGCTGTCTAGTTAAGGTTTTAGGGCTGCCAAACAGAAGCCCCAAATCCTCAAAAGGCCCTGAACCCTGAACCCAAAACTGAAACCCAGAACTCAATAGCCTAAACCCTAAATCCTAAACGTTAGATCAACCCCCCCCCCCCCCAACAGTGACAGCCCGCATATACGGAGCTCATAAGGCCTTACTATACTTACAATAATTCCTAAAACCTAAACCCCTACCTAAACCCTCATTTCCCAGGCACCCCTGGCCTCCTCCCCGAAGTCAAGCATTTGCCCAGCAGCAAGCGACTCTTCGCAGAGATGCTTGCTCGGGATTTAACGGCCAGGTGCTTCGGTTGTCTGGCATCTTCGGGTTCGTGTTGAATTTAGGGTTTATGGTTTAGGGTTTAGGGCTTAGGGTTTGAGGTTTAGGGTTGAGGGTGTTTAAGGTTTAGGGCTTAGGGCTTGGGCTGCTGGCTTTGGATCTAGTCGTTAGGCTTAACGGTTAAGGGCCCAGGCTTTCTCCTAGGCCTCCTCCCAGGTTGAAAATGCTGGGGGCCCAAAGGCCAAACGAAATTCAGGGTTTTAGAGCTTAAGGATTAGGGCTTGAGAAGGTTTAAGGTTTAGGGCTCCTTCATCCCTAAACCCTAAACCTTTGAGCGTTCGATGCTTTTATTCTGGTAGCCGCAGGGCCCGAGAGAGCTTCCAGGAGATCACAGACTTGGCAGTTGAGAGTTTGGGGGACATAAAGGGTCATATAGGGATATCATAGGGTTGTGTTTCCCAAACTTCGAGGCCATCGACCGCGAACCCTAAGGGCAAAACCCTGTTTCTGACATAGCGTATTTGGAACACACCGGCCGCGGAGAGCTACAGCAGCCAAGGCATGGGGTTCATGGGATGGCTGCGCAAGCTCTGGGCACAGAGTTTCTTCAGGTTTGGAGCTTAGGGTGGTGTAGGGTCTTGGGCCAAGCCCTACCCTAAACCCTAAAATTTCTGGTTTTCGGGTTTAGGGTTTAAGGCTTAAGGTTTGGGGTCTGCATGAATTGAAACCAGCCAGCAGCTGAATACGAAGTGAAAGCCGGCAAGCTGTCCATGGTGACCTGCCGGCATCCCCGTCTGCTCTAAGCTTTTGGGGTTAGGGTTTAGGCTACAGGATTTAGGCTTTAGGCTTTAGGTTTCAGGCTCTAGAGTTTAGGGTCCAGGCTTTAGGGTTTAAGCTTTAGGGTTTAGGCTTTAGGGTTAAAGATTTGGAGCTTTTAAAACATGGGATACCTCCTTTTGATACAGCCATACGCATACAACCAAATGTAACCCTCGGACATTAAAGAGGGAAACATTGCAACCCCTGAACCCCAACCCCGCAATGTCCTGCTGCACCTTGAACGCCCCGGAAACCCAGAACACCCTTGCGGGTTGGAGGGCTTAGGGCTCTGAGGATTTCATCAGGATTAGGAAAAAAGGTTTAGTTTAGGGTCGAGGTAGGGGGGGGTTTGGGTTGCAGAATTCAGCGTAGGGTCGAGTAGGGCTAGCCTAAAGGGGAAAGCAGAAACCCTAAACCCTTAATCCCTACACCGTACACCGGTTTTTTGGGGGTGCTACGTCGGTTTGCTTCGAGCCAACCCATGAGTACTCGCCGACCACAACAGTTTACTTACTGGGTGTCAATTAGTAAGAAATCAAAGAATGTTTCATATAGGGCTTATACAGGGATAATATTCGCTTAGCGCATATTAACCACCAGTAAATTGAGGGTTAAGCTAAATCCTAAATCTAGCAAGCCGCATCCCTAAATCCTGAACCCTCATCCCGAAATCCTTTGTAAGCCGACCCTAAACCTTAAACCGTAACCGCCACGCGGAGCCCGAAGCTGCCCGAGCTTCCCAGACAAATTCTGGACCGGTCGCGAGACCGATTCTGACCAATTGCGATCGTGCCCAGATAGCCGCAGTATTCAGGCGGCCGCGGAAGTACCCTGAAACAACAGCCTCACAGAAAGCCATCACTGAGGCTGTTCCATGTAGCCTCGGCAGTAAGCCAACATCGTGCGGCGACCGCTTGGCCGAACCTAATAACGTCTGAAGCTAGCCTCGAGCGCCGCCATGATCAATCAGGCGCCCGTGGACACAACAACAGCCTCACAGAAAGCCAGCACTGGCCATCACCATTGAGAGCGCGGCTGTCCCATGCAGCCTCGGAAGTAAGCAACATCGCGTCACGAATGCTCACAGAAAACCAACATTGACCCATTGCCATTGAGAGCGCCGCTGACCAGCGAGCATCTTATGCTGTGACCACACCCTAAACCCTAAACCCCAATCTGCAAGCCCTAAGCTCTAATCTCTACTCTCCAAACCGCTAGGCCCTAATCCTTCGACCCGAAGCCAAAGCCATTCCTAGTCCCCAAATCCTAAACGCTCTTGTACAGGAAGTGCCTTTAGCGCCACGCTTTCTGAGTCAGCATACGGAGCGCGAATAGGACAGAGCAATGCAAGCTCAGGGACCACTTAAGGGCCGGAGTGTCCTTGGTAGACTTGGGGGGTCTTAAAATTGGGGATACCATTGGGGGGGGTCCCCGTAATAAGGGCTATAGTATTTAAGGGTATACTGGGCTCCCCACGGGAAACTACCAATTTGGGGTTAAGGGCTTATCTAGGGTTTTCAGGTTCCGGGGTCATGGGGTAAGGCTTGCCCTGTATGTGGATGTACGGCTCAGATTTTCGGGCGCCGTTGTTGGGCCAAAGGGCCGCTGAAGCATCCTCATGTAAGCTATAGTCTAAACTCCTCGCATCCCCCCTTCATAGCCCCTATAATACTCCCCTATATATATATATAAAGAAGTATTCCGGGATCGTGAATGCAATGAATCTTGAAAGGCTTCCGGCATCAAAAAGAGTTCGTTCATCGCACAACAAGTTGGATCCTTAAGGTAGAAAACAACAAGACCAATGCTACTGCCCAGATAATACTCGGGTGATATCTGCAAGTGCTGATGGCTTAGTAGGGCTTGAGGCGTGAAGGTCTTAGAGTGTACAGAATAGAGCTCAGTGTGTCACATGTGCGGCCCTAAACCCTGAAGCCTAAACCCTTAACCTGAGCCCTCAACCCTCTCTTAAATGAGGTTTCGCAAAAACGGGGGGGCCTTAGAGACCCGAGGAAGATTTGAAGCTTGCAAAGAGCGTATGGGGTCTGTATAAAGGATTCTGCGAAGTGGTTGGAGTTTGGGTTTAGGCTTAGGGCCTAGGGCTCAGGGGTTGGGGCACCTTGGGAAACACAGGGCCATTCGCCGCCGTGGGAACATCTATATGGGGAACTGTTGCAGAGCAAGAACCACCAGGAAAGGACCCATAGAGAATCCTAAACTCTGAGGCCTAAGCCCTACTTGGATGGTCAAGTAGACTTAGTATAAGTGTTCTTTCTTGCCTTATCGCCTGTGGAAGCCATTTTCGAAACACTGTCATCCTCATCATTAACCTACTTTCTCGGCCCCCCTGACCTTCCAAATAAACCATGAAATTGAACCATAAACACTACAGATAAAGTTCCGTTTTCTGAGCCCTGCGTAGAGGGATCCCATCGAAAAGATCTGTAAGCCCCAAACCCTGAACCCTGAACCTTACAAACCCTGAAACTGAGACTGTAAACCCCAAAAACCCTATAGTCCCCGTTTAGTAGATAGAATATGGGGTCTATGGGCCTCTTCTTATCTTATACCCAAAACCCATGATCTTATGTTTCCCAGCAGTTTACCTAGCAAGCGCAGCTCGGGCTCAGGGATTCAGGTCGGGCTGTCATGTACGTTTGAGGTCTAGGGTTTAGGGCCTAGGGGTGGGGCGTAAAGTTTAGGGTCTAAGGTCTAGGGTAGGGACTGCGGAGGATTGATGTTTCTAGGGTTTAGAGCTTAGTTAGGGTTTAGGGTTTAAGGCTTAGTGTCCAAGCATAGGCTAGCATTGCTATCCACAGGGGATCCATAACTTGCGAGAATATGAAAGGAAATCTTGTACCATCTATGGCGGCTAGACTGCTGGGATTGCCATGTAGAACATGGGAAATCCAAGACATGAAGTGAGGTGGCCCCAGATTGGGTTACAGGGGGGGTATGTAGGGACAGAGTGGGATGCATGGAGACTTACTTACCATGGGTGAGCTAGGAATAAACCCTAAACCCTAAACCCGATCCAGTGGATCCCGGTTTCGATTTCATTTTCCACCCTAAAAACCGGTCATGCAACCTCAAAGGTCCTGTGCACCACCCTTTACACCGGCCCGGCCTACACGCCATAAACCCTACGGGCTTAGGGTTTGAGGTTCAATCCTAAACCCTAAACCCTAAACGATCCCAAGGTTCGGGGACAATGGCGGCATCCAGCAGCGGTCGCAGCGGCTAGTGTTCGGGGCTCAAAGGTTCCCCTCTGAAACTGTGTTGAAACCCAAGAAAGGATTCGCCTTTGAGACAAGTTCTACGCGGACTCTGAATTTTTGAGACTCAATGCTTCTAATGGCTTAGCCTCGGTGTCATGAAGCATTTGGTCACCTAGGCCTGGGTGGCGGGTCTGGAGGTGGCCTTTGCAAGAAGCCAGAGTTTGGGGTTCAGGGAACCCGAATCTAAGGTTTGGGTTTAGGGTTTAGGGCTTAGAGCTCAGTGGGGATCCCCTAAAATAGGGTTCCCTGCTACATACGACGCACTGGAAGGGTACAGGCATCGCGCATGGGAACTTCAACCTCGCCCTAAGCCCTAAACCCTAAACCTGTAGCACTGAAACCTCCACCTCACCTTCTTCAGCATCTTGCTGGCGGCAAGACGAAGCATTGCCCTTTCAGGCGCCTGCAGGACCATGGGGCAGCAGGGATGCTTCAAAACAGGGTTTAGGATTTAGGGTTTAGGGTTTCGGATTTAAGGTTTACGGGCCTAGGGTTTAAGGTTTAAGGGTAGGGCAGAAAATGAAAATGACTACGATGTTGATGAGGCTGTACATGTAAGGTTTAGGTGTGGACGGGAATAAGAAGAAAACATAAACGACTTTGTATCATCGAGGGTTTTGGGTATAGGGTTTAGGGGTAGTGGAAGATAAAACTGAACTGGAAAATGTTGTCTACTGATTCAGGTTGCAGGATTGGGTCTTGCTGGCTATGAAGAAATGCATCCCAAAAGTAACCCCCACACCGTAAACCCTCAACCCTAAACCCTATACCCTAAACCCTACGTAAACCTTCAACCCTAAGCCCTAAACCCTAACCCCAACCACCATCCCCATATCAACCCACGTTCCATTTTTGCATGCCCTTCCCTTCTAGACACAAAAAAGGGTTTAGGGTTATTGCCGGGTTAGACCCCTAAACCCTTCATGCTTTAAAACAGGCAAGAATCTTTCAAGAGAATCCTGAGACAGGGAATTCCCAGGAGGGTGCTCTAACATAGGGAGCTTTTTGCTTCAGAGCTTGTATGATCGCAAATGCTTTGAGACCTTTAAGAGTCTAGGGTTCATTGGCCGCAAGTTTGCAGGGGTTGTCTGGGCGTTACTAGAGTTTAGGGTCTAGGGCGAACACGGTCGGTATGTGGGATCCCTAGACCCTGAAGCCTTAACCCTACACCCTAACCCTAAACCCTATACCCTATAGACCCCGAACCATGAAACCTACTCAAACCTCGTTCCCCACACTCTGAAGACCAGACCCTAAACCCTAAAACGTTTTAGGGTTTAGAGTGCTTACAGTGCAAACCCGGAACCCCGAGGCGGCCTTGAGCGTCTGCGTCCGGTCCGCACGCGAGCAGTAGAACTTGTACGAATCCCAGGGTAAGATCCCAAATTTAGGGTTTAGGGTTTAGGGTTGAAGGTTAGGGTTGAGGGTCGAGGGTCTAGGGTTAAGGGCTGAGAAATCGGGGCCTATGGACAGGGTTTAGGGTTTAGGGGCATAAGGGCAGCAACTTACGGGTTAGCGCACCAGGCATTGCAGCCAGGTACACTGGGCTCTGTGTAGAGCCACGTTCCAAAGCCCCAAGACAAAGCACCCCCTCAAACCTCCTTGGGCACCTTGAAAACCCTATACAGTCCGCCTTCAGTAGATTGGGCGATATGGTGATCTTATTAGAAGTTACCCAAAGCCATATTCTATCTACTTAAGGGGGACTGTACCCCCTACAAAGATCCCGAGCTCCTAACCAGACGCTGAAGTCGTCAATCTCAGGGCTGCTTTCGCAGCTGCAATCGCCCCGAGCACTGTGAGGAAGAGGGTTGAGTCCGGCGTGGACATGTCTAAGACCTTAACGGTTTACTGGGCTGCTGTTAAGGAGCTTAAGCTAAATCACTCTATTGGGGGAACCCTATGAATTACTATATATATATATATACTCAATATGGTAACTTACTTTAAGTTCCTTAACAGCAACCCAGTTCAGTGCTTCGGCTTAGGGTTCAAGCTTACGTCTTAGGGTTTAAGACCCCGAACCAGGTTGGGAGATTGCAACGCGAAGATTGTGAACTATTCTGCGTTGCCCCCAGAGTCAGTGGTGCCGCACAAACATTTCTGGGCATGTACCGTGTTTCTTGAGCACCTTCCACACCTCATATATTCAAAGCACACAAGACCCAAAAAGCAGGCTAGAAAGTAACTTTGTTGAGACCGAAGGACCTACATGCGCAATGGCCTCCGCAGCTATAGCGGACTTTCACAAGCTGGCTGCGGCATTCACCTGAGAGTATGGGCTCCACTTTGTGGAGGATGGGGTTTGGGGTCTAAGGTCTAGAGTATACAGGGTTTGGGGGACTTTTGTTGCAAATTCGTGGGTCAACTTGTAAAAGGATACGGTTTTCTCCTTGTTGGGCTTAAGTGCACATCAGACTTCAAAAACCCTAAGCCCTAAACCCAAACCCTAAACCCTAAACCCTTAAGGCCCTAAATCCCTATGCGTCCAGGACCCCAAACCATGTGCTAACACTGCCGAAGCGCCCAACTTCACCACAGCAACATCCGCCTGAAGAGGGGGAGAGCAGGTGGAGGGTTTAGGCTCTACTAAAGAATTAGGGTTTGGGAGAGGTTCTCAACCGTATGCGTGCGTGCCTCCTTGGGCCATCTACTACAGAACCCGCAGTGATGCGTTGGACGTTGGGTTTACCTACACCCCATGATGGGGTTTAGGGTTTAGGGCCCGTAGCTTTGGGAAGACACTGAAACTTAGACACGAAACCCTGAACGTTGAAGCTCGGGTATCGGTTTGGGGTTTGTGGTTACGGGTAGCGAATATACAAGGGCTCTTATAGGAGTACATATGGGGGGGTATATATGGGTTCTTATGAGGATCCACTCCCCATACTCCTCAATATGATCGGCCCATATAGCCCTTGAAGGATCTTAAACTAGAGCTCCCTATTATGGGGACCCCCAAGAAGGTACCCGAATTTTGGGAAACAGCCATATAAGCCCCTGGGATCCCAGTTGTAGGAACCATCCACCTCCTGTCCGCCACTGGTTGCCGCCAAGGGCGCTCGAGTTCCGCGCGCATGCGGTTCAAGGCTTAAAGGTCTAGTTAACTTAGGGTTCAAGGCTTTCAATGCGGGACTAAGGGGTTGAAGCAGTCTGGGATTTGGCTTCGCTTCAAAGCCCAGATCCCGACAGCCACAAGGTTTAGGGCTTAGGGGTGAGGGCAAACCCCAAGCCTAAACCCTTTACCCTAAACCCCAAACCCGAAACCCTATATAACCCCATTATAGTCGCTTCCATTTTCTTTTCCATGATCCCTATATGACCCCAATAGTTTGGTGCGTAAAGCGCGCGCTGCTGCGAGGATCCTTCGTGGGCCGCAGCGCTGTCCAACTAAAAGGCAGATGAGACCCGGTCTCCTGGGTCTGAGGCTTAGGGTTTTGGTTTCGGGGTTACGGTTTAGTTTAGGGTTGCGGTTTAGGGGTTAGAGCGGTCAGGGCTTTGGGCTTAGGGGCTAGGGGTGAGAGGTTTGGGGTTGAGGGTTTGGATATTAGGGGTTAAGGTTTAGGCTATATACTTTGATCACACCTGCGCGTACTTTCCTTGCTGAGGAGAATGCCCTAGGAAAATTCATTGCGGTGTTGGCTCCCAACATGAACCCGAAACCCTCAACCGTAAGCCCTAAACCCCTAAACCCCTAAACCCCTAAACCCCTAAACCTCTAAATTCTAAACCCTAAACCCCAAACCCCTAAACCCTAAACCCCCTAAACCCTGAACCCCTAAACTCTTAGCGAACTTGTGGAGGACTACGAGGTGGAGACCGAGTGGGCAAAGTTTATGTCTTCAGGGCTCATGGGCTTTCCGAACAGGCTTTTGGGACCTTGGGCCTCTGGATTTAGGGTAAGAGGTATAGGCTTTAGGGTTTAAGGTTTTTGGATTTAGGATTTAGGGTTTAGGGTTTAAGGTTTAGGGTTTAGGGTTTAGGGCTCAGGGTTCAGGGTTCCGGGTTTGGGGTTTGGGTTTAGGATTTGGGGATACAGCTTTAAGGTTCCGAGGTTTGGTGTTGGGGTTTGGAATTTGAGGTTCAGAGCAATGCCGTCTCTCCAAATTGGGATCTTTTTTGTCCACGATTCACACTCCAAGGATTTTGTCTGTACAAACATAACTTCAGCCCTAAACCCATCCCCCTGATGCACGCCTTACCGCAAAAAGCATTTGACATGCGAGCAAGGAAAGCTAGCTAGAAGTCCAAACCCTGAACCCTGCTGGACCCCAAAAACATGTAAAATAATAACCTTTTAGGCTATTCTTAATAATTTTGGGCTATTGTGTTACCTAATTTGGGGGTTTAGGATGCTGCAAGGAGGATGATGCAGGCACGCTCCTGTTAGAGGACAGGCTGGACCCCGTACTTGCTAGACGCGGACGTCACAACTAGATATTGTTGAGTTCGCTAGTGCACTGAGCTGAGTTTGGAAGAAATTCCTAAACCCTAGGGTTCAGTTTGTCACGAGGAGTGTTTACTGCGGCATGACCAACAAGCCACCCGAGAGGGTTTAGGGTTTAGGGTTTAGGTCTCAGAACAAGCCCCAAGACTCACCCAAAGCCACTCCAAGACCATGGCTTCGGCACATGAGGCTTTCATAGGGACAGCGGCCACTACAAGTCAGTACAGCATGGGAATACCTTGTATAAACCTTCTTTGCCAGATATACATCTACATATGAGCTATGGTCTAAACTCCTAGTATCCACCTTTATCAGCCCAATGATAGGAGCCCTATATAATCCCTTATCTCACCCCCTTTAAGGAGTTTAGATTATGGCTCATATATGTCTATCTCCCCCCCCCGGGCCTGTGTCTCCAACAACCAAACAAAAGAAACTTTCGTACTCTCTTTCTAGTTCATGAGGAAGATAAATGATATTGGCCTACTGTAGGGGCTTCAATAATGAGAACAAGGCTTACGGGCACTTTGTACAACAGTTATGTCCAGATTGCCGAGAAAATTAGTCATTAAAAAAAGCATTCATTCTAAGTTCTACATCCATGAACCCTAAACCCCGAACCCTGAACCCAAAATACGGAACCCCAGACAAGGCCCTAGAAAGATTAGCGTAGGGAGGGTGGAACCCCGTGCCCGTAAACTTCCAGGCCTCTCTTCTTTTTCAAAGTGAGGTTGGGGGTTTAGGGTCTACGGTCCCAGAACCAACAAGCCCTTCTGGTCACTACATATCTTTATCGTGGTAACTTAACCTACGTAAATTCCCTGACAGCAACCCCGATTTGTTGCGATACGAACCTCTAATATTCAACATTCCAATCGTGGTAGACTAGACCATACTGAGACTATGTCATTTCAGTGGAGCACCCTAAGCGCTGAACACTGTAATTCCTCCGAGCATCACGAAAGGCGCGGTCAGCAGAAACTATTCGTGCTCAGCTGACAATCCGCCACAAACCAAGAAAAGGCGGCGCCAAAGGATTCCAGGGCGGCTTGACGCCGTTAAGCGCTCAGGGTTAAGGGTATAAACTTTAGGGTATAGGGTTTAGGGTTTATGGTTTAGTGCGCAGGATTTAAGGTTTAGGGTTTCGGGTCGGGGGCTTTGGGCTGGTCTAGCAGCCCAACAGATTCGTTCCTCGTCTAAAGGATGGTTCTTGTCTCTGACATACCAATGGCCAAGTGTCGATCAGGCTGGCCTCGTACTTCGGAGGGATCACATGCATGGAACCCCCTGAAAAGGGCCACATAGCTACGACAACGGCCGTGCAGAGCCTGCCGAAGAGGCATCATAAGTGGATTGCTAGGAGTATGGGTGCCTGAAGCATCATCCCTTAAAGCCCTCATAGAGCTCTTGTATCGGTAGGCGCCGGAATCTGGCTGCATTCTGGAGCAGTTTCCGTGACGAGTGCTGAAGGCCGTCAGAGCTGCCAAGAAGGAAGCTAACCTCAGTTTAGGGTTTAGGGATTAGGGTTCAGGGTGTAGGGTTAAGGGTTTAGGGCTTAAAGTTTAGGGTGTAGGGTTTGGGGTTTAGGGCTTCGGGTTTAGGGTTTACGGTCAAGGGTTTAGGGCATACGGTTTAGGGTTTAAGATTAAGGGTTTAGGGCTTTGGGTTTAAGGTTTAGGGTTAAGGGTTTAAGGTTTAGGGCTAACCTCAATCACTGGGAAGTGACATCAGGGTTCCTGTCTAATGATGTCTAATCGTACTTGGAGTGTCAGGGGGATTTAGAGTGGAACGGAGAAATGGAAAAGAAATTGGAAACGGCCACATTACGAGGGATTTTGGGTTCAGGGTCTGAGGTCTTACTAAATCTTCCGCCCCGACACTCCAAGCTGCGTTCTCCAAATTCTAGACTTCAGATAGTGGAGCTACTGTTGGTGGAGGAAATCTTGCACAACCCTGGTGTACTAAATCTTGAGAATTCCAGGTCCAAAAGTGGCACAAGATTTCCGCCATCTGAACGCGATCCGTTTATGACGCATGCGGCAAAATGTGGTCGTGCACCTCAACGGCGTGTAAAGCGTGGAGATCGCATGGTCCCAGGGATCCACGCGGGGCTCGGGCAACCATAAGAGGAATGCAGACCCAATGCTCTGTAGTTGCGGGCAGAGACTCGAAGAAATGCCTATAGAATCCAAACGTGGGGGGGGGTCGTTCCAAAAGTTCCTTGTAAACGAGGACCGTTGGGAATTTGTTTCCTTGAAGGGGCCTCCTGGTCCTCTCCCAAAAAGGGAACCTATGCTGCGGCCATTTGGGGGACAGGTCTTTGGAACAACTACACTGTCAAGATTAAATCCCAAAACCTACACCTTAAATGTATTTTCCACAACTACATCCTGAAGGTCAAGTCCTAAAACCTAAACCTTAATTGTATTTTGAACAACTACACCACCCTAAAGGTTAAGTTCTAAAACTAAACCTTGAATGTGTCTTGAACCTACAGCGTATCGCTTTGAACCAAAAGGCTTGGAGCCCAAAGCTCATCATTGAGACAGCTGACGGACCCTAAACCCTAAACCCTAAACGGCGCTAACTACTCTGAACCCCTTAGCCGGTACTGAAGAACCACGGGGAGCCTTGGGGAAGGGTTTAGGGTTTAGGGTGTAGGGTTTGGGGTGTAGGAAGGGAGTATTTGCAAGTGCTATGGACTTCTGGGTATCTATGCCCCCATGAACCACATTCTCCTCAAGATCTCAACCCTAAACCCAACACCCTAAACCCTAAACCCTACGCCCTTTGATTTTACGGTTTAAGGTTAAGGATGTGGAAAGCCAAGGTGCTACACAGGCATGATCTCCAAAGTGGATTTCAAAGGCCAGGGCAATATCCTTCAATCCTGGGCCTGCCGGCGGTCGGATTGTCGAGCACTTGTTTTGTAAGGTCTAAGGTTTAGGGTAGTCCAGGGTTTAGGGCTGAAGGAGTAAGGACGTGGAAAGAAGGATCCCCATTTTGAGATAGACTCAGAGTCTACAATCCCTATATAGCCCATTATAGTAGTTTCCATGTTCTTTTCCATTATTTCAATGACTCAAAGTCTTCAGGCGTGGTTCAACCACCAAATATATCCCTATTTGGCCCTATTTAGCCCCAATATACAGTTTCCATTTTCTTTTCCATTATCCCAATATAACCCCTATAATCGTGCCAATGGCTTTAAGACAAGGACTCAGGAGCCGGAGTTTACTGTCCTTCGGCATGGGCAGAAGTGGCAACTCCATAACTGTTTAGGGCTTAGGGTTTAGGGTTTAGGCCGATGATCCCTATCGTGGGAAAGCCCCAAGAAGGACCCTGATTTCTGGAGCCCCTGATCCCTAAACCGTATTATCCCTCGAGATCCCTATGTATCCTCATACAACCCCTTAGAATTCCCAACATAACTTCATAGGGCAATGAGAAGTCCTCATGTGTACTTGTATATTCTCTTTGATTTCTTCCGTATCGTTATATAAGCCCTGTAACCGGACATATATGTGGGAAGAGACTGGCGACCCGAACAACACTGAGCCCCAAACTATTCAGCAGCCTAGGCCCCGGTCGATTGGAGGCTCCGGGGTTTGGGGTTTAAGGTTTATGGT
Organism: Symbiodinium pilosum; assembly: GCA_905231905.1. NCBI lineage: Eukaryota > Dinophyceae > Suessiales > Symbiodiniaceae > Symbiodinium > Symbiodinium pilosum. Next base: position 13,894 of record CAJNIZ010007687.1, read on the forward strand.
TTACGAGTTGTGGGTTTGGGGCCTAGGCGCGAGCCTCCATATCTACACACCACACCCGCGAATCTCAATCTAAACTCCTGAACGCTGGAACCGCTGAACCCTAAACCCTAAACCGAGGAAACCAGATCAGTCCTGCTCCCTCTTCTTCACAAATGCATGTCCGGCCGCGCTGTCACGGGCAACGGCACGCAAGCGTTTTTGTTGGGGCTTAGGGCCCTCGGGGACTATAAGCTCAGCAGTCAAAAGCTTTGCTCGAAGCAAGCTTCTCTGGGCCCCTCTCAAATCTCCATGCGGAACAAGCCGCCGCAACCGCAGGACTGCTTCTGTTTGCACATCAGCAAGTTGCCTGTCTGCCAGAGAAGGCGCCTCTTCCCAAGTTGGAATTTGTGTTGGACCTGGATAAATCTGGAATAATTATGCCCAACTGGGGAATACAAAGCGCCATTTAAGGTGAGGTCGGGTGCCCTACTTCCGGGCTGCTGACAGCAATGCCTCATCATGAACTTCTGCTTTGGACCCCCAGGCAGGAAGCCAGTGGGGCTCAACACCGCACAAGTAACAAACAGCGCATAGATGAAAGGGCTTATCAGCCCAACGCCGCAGATGGTGAGCGCAGCCCGTGGAAGTGGAGTTTCCTGGCAGGCGGATAAATTCGCAATTTAGGGTGTAGGGTTGAAGGCTGAAGGCTTCAAATTTCAGTTCCAGGACTTCGCAGGATGACTGTTGTGCCTTAATTCAAGGCGAGCGTTGTAGTTGCCGTGCATGCTGTGCATTGGTGTAAGGTGAGTACATCACGTTGCACATAGCGGCAATCAGCGCAAACCGTACACCCTGCGCACGTAGACCTGGAAGGCCGTACCCCATGAGCACGAACAGTCTGCCAGTGAGGTCCAGCCTTCTCCATGAATAGGACACCAACGCGTTAATGCTGGAGAACGGAAGCGCAACTCCTCCGTGCTTTCTCGCTAGGGAAACAGGAGTAACACATATGAAAATGGCACGTGCAATGACAGAACCAATGGGGTGCGTGGAACTGGCTGGCATCACACAGCTGGTGCAACTAGTGCGAGCACGCCATAAAGGGCTACCTAACACGATATCCAACAGGTCTACTGCTCCTAAACCCTAATACGAGGAATAGCTTGGACTACCATTCCGTGTAACAATACTACAACTACCCAAACCCAAATAGTAGCAATGGAATTGCTATTACTATTACATGACATGTTGATGGTCAATACTGCTGATGGCAGAAATTGGGGCATGGATCCCTATGGTACCCCCCGTCCTACCTCCCTGATATTGCAATGCGTCGCTATTTCTTTTACATGCCTTCGTTCCCTACTAGCAACCAATCAGCACAGTACCCTAAGCCCTAAACCCTAAACCCTAAATCCTAAACCCTAAACCCTAACCCCTAATTCCTAAACCCTGAACCCTAAATCCTAAACCCTAAACCCTAAATGAAACTGGAACCTTGAGGCCGCTTCAGGCTAGATATTGGGCTGAGGGTTTATAGTCCCCCTTAAGTAGATAGAATATGGGTTACATGGGGATCTTATTACAATATACCCAAAGCCGTATTCTATCTACTTAAGGGGGACTGTAAGTTTTAGGCTTTAGGGTGTCGAACCCACCCAGTAACAGTCCGCAATATCGGTAATACTAGGGATTCTATTTGACTATCATGTAAATATTCTCCGACTGTTAATGAGTGGGGGCAGGACCCAAGCGAGATACCTCAAGTGATGATAATTTCCTCCGTCAACGGAGAATTTAGCTGACCTTCCCACTCATACTCAACTGACCACTCACCTATATGTACATATGTACATATGTGTATACATGCCGTGCTAAACCCTAAACCCCTCACCCTTAAACC
>CAJNIZ010007689.1:3880-15769 GCA_905231905.1 Symbiodinium pilosum
TAGTGACTGTAAAGGATAATAAGGATTATATTATGGTCCTGATATATTCCTGTTACTCCTATTATACCACTACGACAGGGTGGGAGTACTTGTAATGTATTCCAGGAGCCAGAAAATGGAGTTGAAAGGGTTGGAGGCTGTACACCCCAGGGATACAGGACCAAGAAGCTACTGCTGGAACCTTAGGGAGACCTTTCGCGCAGCCACCCAAGAATGGGCTGCGGTTAAGGAACTTAAGCCAAGGTATTATCATGGGATACAGGATTTAGGATTCGGGATTTAGGGATTAGGGCTACTATAAAGACACCCTACCATTTGCTCTGTGCCCATATTACGGTGACTTACTTTAAGTTCCGTAACATATTCCCAGAAGAGCCAGACATGGGATGTCTTTGCGAGTAGACAGCCCAATGAGATGCACCTGAAGCCTTCATCTTACATGCCTGTTAAACTTATGTTATGAACCCAACTGCTGTCCCATTCAAGAAGGGCGCTGATGTCCAGGAAGCTCCCTACATGCTTCAAATCCATCAAGACAAAAGTTGACGACTGAAGCCTAGACCCTCAACTGGGCCGTTGTTCCATATGACGTTAGTTCCAATTATAAAAGTCAACAAGGGATGTAAAATTACAACTTGGCTGCCTTTCGCCTGGCTCTTAGGATTTCAGCTTTTGGGGCCTCCTATAGCTCGTATGAGCTATAGCTAATCTTCTTCAAGGGCGTGATATAGGGGAATCCATACGGGAACATTATAGGGGCTGTTAGGGGGGATGCCAGGAGTTTAGATTATAACTCACATCCAAGAGGTTAAAAGTTCAAGTTTTAAGGGTCCAGGAACTCTAGACCCTAACCCTAAGGGTCCATGTACCCAATAATTGGGTACTTGGGATATTGGTAATAGTAATGCTAGTACAGATTGTGGGTAAGTATATGATTATTGGGTACTTGGACCCTTAGGGTAATCAAGCTTGTTGAGGCCGCCTGTCTGCGTTCGGCCTCAGGGCGGATGAAGGGCCAAGGGCCCGGATCGTTCATGGATCCATGAGCTGTAGTCTGAATTCCTTCAAAAGGTTATATGGTAGTTTCCCAAAATAAGGGGACCCCAATATAGACCCCAAAATACTATAATCCTTAATGTGGGGACCCTCAATAAGGTACCCCTGATCTTGGGGAACTCCCATATAGGGGATACAAAAGGTTATTCAAGGGATATTCTAGGCTAGGCTTATTTTGCATTCAGGGTTTGGGGTCTAAACTCCTTTAAGGGGGTTACATGGTATTGTAGAGGGGAGTATGATAGGGGTCATTGAGGGGGACACTAGGAATGTATACTAAAGCTCATTTGGGGTGTTAGGGTGTGTTTTCAACCTCAAGGACCTACAGTTTTATGACTTCGTCTATGTTTAGGCTTTAGGGTTTAGGGCTACTACTAAACAGTTTGTGAGTGGGGTTACAGGGATCATTCATGGAGCCTTTTGGCCTGTCAGCGTTGAAGGTTAAGGGCTGAAGGTTAGGCCCTTGTGGCTTTGGAATGCTGGAGGATTATTGTTCTCAGGACTTTTGGAGGGACCCCTAATAGGGACCCTTGTAGCTTGTGGGGATTAATATGGGGACATCCTAGGGATATAGGGGTTATATAATGATTATATAAGGGTTATATATGGTAATGGGATTAAGGGTCCCTATTAGGGGTCCCTCCTAAAGTCCCTACAATTGTACATTTTCATGAGCTGCCCAAAAACCAAAAAAAACATGGACCAGGCAACCCCAAACCCTACACCTTAAACCCCCTAACCCCCTGACCCCTCCTTAACCCCTTAAGCCCTAAACCCTAGGAGCCAAGGTCAGGGATGTTTCGTCTTACCTTTGGCAAGCACGGAAGGAAATGGATGTTGACAGAGCAGTAGTCCCTCTCCCAACCCTGGGGATCTAAACAGCCCAAAGTAGGGGATATTGGGCTTAGAGGCCAGGGTTTCGGGCTTAGAGATCCAAATAGCCTGATGTAGTTAACATTTACAGGCTTGAGGGCGTTGTTTGTATACCTGGATCCCCAGGGCAATTATGTAATAGTTTCCATTTGTTTCCTTGTCTTGGTTCCCTGCTGACCCGAGCTAAGGTTTGCGGATGGGATCCATGTAAGCTAGTCTAAACTCCTTAAAGGGGGTCATTTAGGGAATTCATTCAGGGGTTAGTAAGGGGGATACTAGGAGTGTAGACTATAGATACCAACGCTTTAGAAAGGACCAGGCGGCTGGAGAGAAGTCTGAAACTGTGAAGTCTAAAGTATGTTCTCTGCATCCCCTAGTCGGAGCGCAAGACGCTCAAGGCTGAGAAGGGCAAACGGAACAAGCTTGCCCGTCGTGCGCGCGAACGGGCATTGGCGTGTGAGGCTGGAGCCGCGCCGGTAGAGGCGAACGAGGCTGATGCGAGGACGACTGAGCCATCACCCATGGAGCCAGAGATTGTGGAAGAGCCTCCATTACGACCACCACCTCCGCCACCACGTTCTGAAGGTCTGGGTGGTTAAGAGCTGTTGTTACCCTTTTGATTTAATGTTACGTGATTTTGGCATCCTGTTTGCGACGCCGGCTGCATAGTGGTACGTAAGGAAGGGATGGTCCACCATGGTACTTACACAATCTACTCTTCATCATTGTTACGACTGCTGCCAAACATGCGAGCCCAAGTGACATGGTATGGTACTACGTGCCAGTACTCATGCACACTGGTATGTTCACCTCAACCCAGGTGGTAGTATGCCTTCTGAGCACCAGGACGTGCATGCATCTGTTGCTAGAAGTCCGTGGCTAGACCTCCAGAGGCCGAATTGCTGATGTACCACTCTAGTGCACGAAGTCTGTTTAGGGTTTTCTCCAGCCACAATCCCGTCACTGCGACAAATGGTACTGTAAGAAGCCAATACAAATCACTTCCCTAGCAACCTAGGATTCCCAGAACCCCAATAATCACACAAATCCCCAGAACCTGAGTAAGAATTTTGGCAATAATAGTAACAAGAAACAGTATAATCCACTCCACTCCCTAATATTTCCCCCCCCCACCCTCCTAATATTAAACATGTACCACAAGTACCAATGACCAAGATAACATTTCTATACCCGGACCCTTAGGCCATCTAAACCGGGTATGCTCCTTGCACCATTGTTTCATGGATCAAGGTCATGTGCACTGGGCTCTTTAAAGTGCTCTGCCAAAGGTCCAAGTACTCAATAATGCACTACTTTGGATGTTGTATAGTGCCTTCCCACAGGTCCAAGTACTCAATACAACACTACTTGGGATGTTGAGAGCATAGAGTACTCGTAGAAAAGCTCTGGGAGAGGTAGATGGTTGTTGGGTATGCATAGTACTTGTAGAAAAGTTCTGGGAGAGGTAATATGGTGTTTGAGTACGGGGACCCTTGGGCACGATACTTAGGTTTTTCAAGGTCGTTGTGCTCAGAGCTTCATGACATCCAGGTGCAATGTTTCAGGGGGCAGCTGCTAGATAGAAGGTGTTGAGATACTTGAGGCTCGTGTAGCATAGCCTTCTTATCCTCGAACTCCTGTATCACTAAGGCCCGCGCGCGCACCTGAGGCACAGACAGCACCCGCAAGCTAAGCTTTTCTCAAACCTTAAATACTGAAACTACAAACTCGAAATCTTCCGCGTCGTGGAGGGCGTATGGCGTAGAATGTGGGGCAGGAGAGGGTTTTGGATTCACCGTTGCGGGGTGCAAACCCTAAACCCTAAATAGTAGTTTCCATGTTCTTTTCCATTATCCCTATATAACCCCAATATGACCCTAATTATGAGTTGGGAGCTACCAAGGCCCCGGTCCTTCGGCCAAGTTCTTGCTCAGGCGGACAGGGGGCTTCAAGATTTAGGGGACTGGCAGTTTAAGACAAGAATTAGGAGTCCATGAACCCCATAATTGAGTTCTTGTGCTTTGGGTAGCAGGAATTGTAGCATAGGCTGGATACTCGGATACTCAGGGGTACTGCGAGGTATTCAGGGAATCATTCAGGAGTCCTCAGAATCAAAGGCCAATTGGTGTGTAGTTTAGGGTTTCCACCCATGGGCGAGGATTGTTGGAGGGGTATGTTCCGTGTATTCTGTTCCACCTAATGGCAAAAAAGGACCCACAAACATTGATAGACGTAGACATAGCACAGGTTCCATTTTATGCTACATTTCGTTTTCCCACATCCCTTCTTGACCCCTGCATATCCCCAACATAATGTATCCCCTATCTAGCCCCTTTGAAGGCCCTCTGAATTTCATCGAACTTTTCTTGGTTCAGATCTGAGGATCTTCAAGTTTTGAAGTCTGCTTGCTGGAGACTTGAACTGCCCTGAATTCCAGCTGCCTACGTTGTAGCTTCTAGGTCACTTCGCAAAGTAGGGATAGTACCCCCAAAAAGGCCGGATCTTTGAGAATACAAACGTCCCAACCCGGCACCGAGAGAGCCCGAAAACCTTTGCGTGCAGAATATACCTTAACTACTACATGAGTGAAAATATACCTGCAACTGCAATCACCTACCTGTAGCCCCAAGTACCTACAGCTTAGTAGGAAGTACCCCGTAATTAGTAGGTATAACCCATTAAGCTGTAGGTAATAGGGCTACAGGTACGGATGGGTTGTATCTGGCAATTGCGGGCCGCTTACCACCAAGTTGTAGGTAACCGGGGTTACCTAATTACCTAAACCCTAAACCTTGTTCAGGGAACTTCAAGGGTATCTTAGGATCTGCACGTGAAAGAAGCCTTACCTGTAACCCCGACTTCCTACAGTTAAACAGCAACTATCCCAAATTGCGACGAGTACCCACAAGGCTGTATGTCGGCTACTACCCCCGTATTCTGAGAAAAAATCCAAAAAGCTGTAGACAGTTGAGGTTACAGGTACGCCTTAACCTAAACTCTAGACTCTCAAGCCTAAATCCCTAATCCTAAACCCTAGACTATCTCAAGCCTGAACCCTAAAGCCTAAATCCTAAACTCTAAGCCCTAAACCCTAGACTACCTCAAGCCACTTGAGGCATGGACCGGAAGCGCAGGCCGGTCCTGCTCGCAGAAGGTTTACCTGTGATACCAATTGCTGCCCACAGTTTAGTAAGGGATATGTAGTGGTACATCAGCTACAGTCTAAACTCCTTAAACAGTGGGTTATATAGAGATTATACAGGGGGCTACATTTGGGCTGACTAAGGGGGATACTAGACTATAGCTCATATATATATATATGTAGATACATATATATATATATACATAGGTGTATATGTATATATATATACATATACATAGATATACATATATATATATATGTATATATGTTCGTAGGTGTATGTATATATATACATATAAAGAGGTTTACGTGCATCGATAAGGATCTAGGGTCTACCTGTCACCCCAAGTACCTACTGTTTCTATGGGTTGTAATGGAGAATCAACTGAAAAGATAGTGGACAAAGACATGGAAACTGGGATTATGCAGTGTGTTCTGCCTCCATTTTTATAGGTTGTGATTATGGGGTAATTACTACTAAGTGGTGGGTAACTGGGTTATAGGTATATACTGGGTCAGCTGAAGAGGATACACATATGAGACGACGAAGTTTGCGTTTCTGGACAGCGCCTTCAATCTTGATCCAGTTTAAACTTTGTAGGGCTTACATGTTTGTTTGAGGGTGGACATTGAACCCTCAACCCTACACCCTCGATAGACTTGGCGAATTTATTGCCCAGCTGGAGGGTGTGCAAAATTCAGGTAGCATTGTAGAGCAGGGATACTTGTAACCCCAATTACCTACACTTTAGTAGTAATGCCCCCTCTTTGGTAGGTATAACCCACAAATTTAAGGGTACTTGGGGTTACAGGCACGCGTACTCACAGGTCAAGCAACGGGATTCGGCTGCCAGTTGCCGGAAAAGGCTTTGCAGATAAGGATGGTATGAAGGAGAGTCATGGTGTGCAAAAAGAAGAGAGGCCCGAACAGTTGTCCACATTATGGTCCCAGATTCCTCGTTGAATTATGTTAAAGCGTATGCTGAAAAATGGTGCCCTGTATCAACTTGAGAGAAGCAGCTGAATGTCTGCAGGCAAGCTCCGAACCTTCTAGACACTAGTTTTACGGATTCGGCTTTGCTACCGATTCATACTACACTTCATTAGAGGTCCCTACAACCAAGCCCCAAATCAGACCAGCTTAAGCTTAGCACTTGTATCCCCATGAAGCCATCATGTAAGGCCTTTTCTCTGAGCAGAGATGTGTTCTTCTGGTGGACATGCTGCAGATGCTGTCTTGTGTGAAGCTTAGTAACAATTACCCCTAATTAAGGGGCATAACCCAAAAAGCTGTAATTAATCGGGGTTACAGGGATACACATGTAGCACTGCAGCAAACGAAGGTTACGCGCCTACCCCAAATCTCCAGTACCCTGTTCTTCGCTACACGAACCCGGAGGCAAAGCCAATACTGAATTCGGTACCTTAACCGGGGCTGAACCCTATATGTATGGATGTATGTATAGACGTTGTACTCTCTCTATGTATATATATATATATATATACACATACCCCTATACACTCCTAAAGGGTGTGTGCTGCGTATGTATATACATATATAGACTAAAAATATAGTTTAATACATATAAACAGATACTCACAGTATATAAATCTAAACTGTGCATATATATATATATATTTATACAGATACTCCTGAACTCTCCTTAAAGGGTCCCTAAGGGTACCTTAGCCCCCAGTATCAGCTGATTGGCAGGGCAGTCGCCATCCCCCACTACCTTACTGCTGCCATGGCCGCAGCCCGAGGCCGTCAGTCTTGCGCCCAAAGCGGCTATTTAGGGTTTAGGGTTTTTAGAGTTTAGGTTTTAATGTTTAGGGTTTAGGGAGATATATGGGGGGACTCCCAAAATTTGGTTTTCCCCGTTGGGGTTCCTTATCGTATTTTAGCGTCTATATTCGTGTCACCCCATTGTCGGGGACTACCAGATATATATATATATATACGGGACGTATACGGATTCAAAGGCTTTAGGCTTTACCTGTAACACTTGGCTCCTACAGTTTTATGAATTGTACCTGCTAGCATTGGGATATAGTATTCGGGGCTATAGGCCACATAGTATGGAGGCACTTAAGTAGCAGTAGGTGTATTCAGGCTTGAAATTATGGAAACCCTAAACCCTATATGTCCCAAAAAACCCGTATATGACCGACCATGTATAACCCCCTAATTACTACGAAGATCAAACCACACCTGGCTGACTGAAGCAGCGCAAAACCTGCCATGAAGTAGGTTATTACTATAAATATTACGTTTACTGCGGCAAAATTAAAACTGTCGTTGGGCTTACCGTCGCTCATACGTCGCTGCTACTAGTACTTGTACCATTATTCCTGTTATGACTACGATGACTACTGCTGCTGCTGCTGCTACCGCTACTGCTACTGCTTTTTCTATTCTTACTACTACTGCTGCTACTACTACCTACGTCTACTATTATGATTACTATTATTACTACTACTCCTCCTCCTCCTCCTCCTCCTGCTCCTCCTGCGGCTGCTGCTGCTGCACCGTATCTACCTGATTACCATGCTCATTGCTACATGACGAATAAGACCTCTCAGAGCATTACTCGTACGGCTACCCTGTACGATAAACCCTTAACCCTAAACCAAAAACTGCGTTCTTACCCTAGAACTTCAAAAGCTCCATGTAGGGAAGTACCTTTCATGGATTTAGAACCCCAGGGTTATTGTTGTTATTGCTATAAAAAGACGGCTCCTTGCAACGCAGGCAAGGCCTGAGCCTAGACCTGTAACCCCAATTCCCAAGGGTGTTTTGGTGTTTATCCCCTAGTTAGGATCTTCTGGAACCCATCAAACTATGGGTATTTGGGGTTCTTGAGGTTTTTGGTAGTTATCCCTTAGTTAGGATGTGGAGCCCATAAAACTATGGGTATTTGGGGTTACAGGTGCGCCTCAAGCATCTGTAAGTTCTATAGCCCTGCACATTCAACTCTTTTCAAGCTGGTCAGGCTCCCCTGCGCGAGGTTCCAGGGCTGCGGGCCTTAGGAAAGGCCGGACCCTGACGGCTTGCATGTTCGGCTGGGAGCTGTAAGATCAGGTTAGCTTACCTTTTCGTGAACCCAGGGATATGCGAATTCTGATTGGGCCATGGGCCCCTATTGGAGATCGGGTAGGAGCCATGTTTCTAAAAGCCTCCAAAAGTGCTTTGTCGGAGTAACCACAGAGAGCTGTCGCAGGGGTACGGGCAGTAGGCTTAGCAGCAGAGTTAGTGCGGCAGCAGCAGCAGCAGCATGGCGTGGGTGGGTGGTAAGTCTTTTGAGCCGAAATCTATACACCGCATATCATATCCGTACATCCTGCACCTCTGGAGCATATTCTCTAAATTGCAGCCCTTCTGAAGCCCGGGGTCCCAAATCTCGCATGTAATAAGCTGCGTCATTGCCGAAAACAACTTTTTCTTGTACTAAATAAACTCCAGAAGTACTATGGGCTCATAATCTGTGATTCTGGATTCTATCTGGATGATGAGCCCGTAAAGTCGTCAAGTCATCGACCCAAGTGAGACGTGAAGCCCACAGCCGAGAAAAGCCGATTCGTAAATCCTACGTCATCCTTGTAGCGCCCCCCAGAAAGCCCAATATAGTTTATATAAGGATCGATTATACGTCATTAAGTTATACTAGGACCCTTTGTATGATTTGAGTGGTGTTGAGCTCCCTGGGCATATGCTCACCTAAAAAGGCAAGGGCGCACATTTGTCTACATGTGCATTTCTATATATGTATATACTAGATGCACCAACATATATACATATATACATATATACATGAATGAAATATAATATATCTATATACATGTGTGTGTGTGTGTGTGTGTGTGTGTGTGTGTGTGGGTGGGTGGGTGGGTGTGTGTGTNNAAGCCCTTAAACCATAAACCCTAGACCCTAAACCCTAAACCTTGAATTGAACCCGGTAAACCATATACCCACACTATACTAACCCTCAACCCTATATACCCCCTAATTCCCCTAATTATGGTAGCTTAGTTTAAGTTCCGGAGCCTAAATGCCGGGCCAGGCTCTGGCCGCTCGCGTGCGGGGTCTGCTTTTGCACCTGGAGCGCACGGCCGGATGCCTAGAAGCTAGGCCCAACATACACGATCAAGGTTTCGCGCTTAGGGTTTAGGGGTTTAGGATTATTCAAGAGTTATAGGGTTTAAAGAATTTTTAGTAGGATTTACAATAGGGGCTTTATGATTTGTAGGAATTATCATAGGGTTTATAGGAGTTTTTGGGTTGATCAAAAGGTTTAAAGGACTTATAGGGTTTATAGGGTTTAGGGTCTCACTGGCGGGTGTCTCGAAATAGAGGTCCTCTAGGGATCCTAGGGAAAGGCAGGGATTACAAGAGCCTAGGATGGGGGGGTCACTTTTGCCTGATTTCGTGGAGATTGTTCTCATAAACCTCCATTGAAATTGCCCCAGATGTGGGAATGGCTCCAAAATTGGCTCTGTTTCAGGGTGTCAGGTTGGATATATAGATATATATATATATATCTCTCTCTCTCTCTCTCTCTCACATTTGCTGACCATCGATGTGGGTATGTGAGCTTTCTACACTTGCTCTGTTTTTCTTGGGAGAGGCCCACGGCAACCGCAAAAACAAGTGTTTGTATTAACAACAATGTAGCCCGAATTGCCCCTAGCTTGTAGCAACTTTCCTTTCTTAGCAGAGCTGTAGGTAGTTGGGGTTAGAGCAGGGCTTTCCGATTATGGATTTGATGGGTGCATAATGCTTGAGGTTCTTATTTGTTCTGGAGAGATTATGTAATACCGGATCCCATTACAAAGCTATAAGTGTTGTAAAGGGATGATGTAGGGCTTTCTGGAGTAGCAGATGGAAGAGAACATGGAACATGAAATGGGAAACGAGCCTTGATTATGCATGCTAGATTTCTCGTATAGTTATGGTGCGAGGTACCTTCATCCAACCTCCTGATCTTTTGGGTAATCATGCGGTCCGCCCCTAACCCCTAAGCCCTAAACCCTTAAACCCTAAACCCTAAACCCTAAGCCCTAAGCCCTATAAACCCTAAACCCAGCCCTGCAGTCGGCCTTTAGGATTCAGATGTGGCCAAGTGTTACCATGACTCTGTAGCTGACCAACCTGTAGCGCCAACGCCTACAGTTTTAGGGTTCAGGGCTTTATGGGTATGAGTCATAGCTACTGGTAGGAGGGGGGGGTAATTTAGGGTTTACTGTTTTACGTGTTATACCTATTCACGGGGGGTGGATTTTTAGGGTTGAGGGTTTTATGGGTGATGCCTATTTCTGGGTGGGGGGGGTGACTACCGCTACACTGCGGGTAAGGAATGTCTGGGGCAGGCAGCAAAGCTGGTAGTTGGTTCCGTTCTGGAGAGGCTTTGGGGTTTCATGGCATATAGCCATCAAACTTGGGAGCTTTTCAAAACGACACCCCATGGAATCCTTGAAGGGGGATCCCATAATTTCATGGTGATTCTTTTATGTCTCCAAGGTCACTTAGCGTACCCCTGATGGAGGCTCTCTTAAAACAGTGGTCCCCTGATCCTAGAGAGAGGAAGGGATCGGAAGGACCTCAGGGGGCTCCCCCGTAAGGCAGAGCATGTTTTGCGATGGGTAGGAACATTGTGGCTGCTGTTTGCAGAACTATGTGCCCTGTATGGGGAGTATCTTGTGTTTAGGTGTACGAAAGGATTTGGGTGTTGGGTGGTGCTAAGCCGCGGAACTTGCGTCTCAGCTTCGATCTCATGAACCCACCCGCTTATACGCCCTAAACTTTAGGGACCAAGCCCAAAATCCTGAACTCTCAACCCAACCCCTGCAAGTACCAACCCTGAATCCAGCGCTTAGATAATCCCCTCCCCCTAACAATAAGACCCCCACTCCCTGATTAGAAAACAACAGTATTTTAATTATTAGTTACTGGGAAAAATGGTATCAGAGTTGTGCAGGGTTTTAGTATTGCGGGCGGCGGAATTTTCAAGCGATAAGCCCTAGCTTGAACCCCAATGACGTACAGCTTAGTAGGAATTACCCCCTAAGTAGTAGGCATAACCCATAAATCTGTAGGTAATTGGGGTTGCAGGTAAACCCTAATCCCTAAACCCTCAATCCTAAAACCTCAAAACCTAATTCCTCAATCCTAAACCCTAAACCCTCAAAACCTAAATCCTCAATCCTAAACCCTAAAGCCCTAGGTGGCCTTGGACCCAGAAGTCACAGCTGGAGACCTGCTTCAGACTCAGGCTATGATCGCGGAGGCCGGCAGGTGGCCAATTCTAAGACACCCCTTGTGCAGCTTCAATGGTTCAGGGTATAGGGTTTAGGGGTGTACCTGTAACTCTTTTTTTTTAAGGGGGTTCTGCAGGGAATATGTATCTATCAATATGGGTTAAAGAGTGAAGAGAGGAACTACTGCGCTGTTTCGGGTTTAAGGTGTGAGATTTACGCTGTGGTAGGGTTTAGGTGTTTTAGGGTCATCAACCACTTGTTGGAGTCTTCGGCTAGTATCGGTCGATGCAAGGTTTGACGTGGGATGCTTGTAATTGGAACTTTGGCGTGCAACCCCCTGCAATCCCCACCACCGACACCTTATGTTGCACCGCGGACCCTAAACCTCCAAACGACGGCCCACAAAGTACACAGCAAAACTGGAAACTGACCACCCCAAAAGGTCTAGACTTGAAGATCGAGCTGTGCTGCTAAATCCGAATCTTAAATCCTACCCTAGCCCGAAACTTGTTAAGACAGCATCAAGAAGACCTGTTGCCGGGGACTATACCCTAAACCCTGAA
>CAJNIZ010007690.1:0-11271 GCA_905231905.1 Symbiodinium pilosum
TGCATGTTCTTTTCCATGTGATTCTCTTCCCAAAGCCAAACCAAATCTAACCCCTATGTGAGTGCGGTATTAACAAGGAGCCCTCTCATGCCAGGGTGCCTGCTGTAACTGGTTTTATGTTCAGACCCGGCTTTAGTTGGAGATGGGGTTTAGGGTTTAGGCAAGAATACAATAGTTCCCAAGAGCGTATGGGTTGGGTTCCTTGCATTTATAAGCCGTAGGCCTCAACCCTATCAACGCCCTCACCTCGAAGATCAAAATGCTGCTGAAAGGTGGTTTTGGTAGTCTGTGAACTATCTTACCCAATACTCAGACGTGGGTGCTCATCACCCCTAGGTCCAGAGGATTCCGCGGGTTTGGATTTGGGGTTTACTTTGGATCCGAAAGAACTTCAGGCTAAGCCCTAAACTCTAAACCCTTAAGGTTTAGGGTTTAGGGGTGAAGATGTGCATATTCGGGTCCTAGCCCCTGAAGGTCTCGGGGAGCCCGCGGGTGAAGGTGCCTGCAGTGACTCGAGTATTCTCGCAGCGTTTTAAGTTTGGATTAAGGAACCCCAATAAGGAGTCGCTGCACTTTACTGGGAATGTTCCCAGCTTTTGTACTAAGACCTAAACCCCAAACGCTAACCACATGGTTCAGGGTCAAGGGTTTAGGGGGAAGGCGTTTCGTGTTGCATCATGCGGACCTCCTGTTGAACTCTTCACCCCGCCCTCGCTGCTTCAATTAGCATTTCTACGAAACCTCAGAAGTTGGGGTGTCCACAATCTGGGGGACCCGTTTTGGGGTGCTCTGCACGTAATCTCATACGTTGACTGTAGTATTTCGGGGTACATGCCCCTGTTCCGAGTTTCCCGATGCATCCTTGATGATCCTGGTGTGGCTCAAGCTGTGCGGGGTCAGGGCAGATGGACGAGGCCAAGCTGCAAGCAAGTATGCCCACACATCCTGAAGTCTGCGCGTGAGGACTTTAGGAAACTTGTTAAAACTAGCAGAGACGCTAAAGCCTACACCCATAACCATGCAGTGTAGGGGTCAGATGTTTGCGGGGCTGTGGAAACCTAGCTTTGCTTCTGCACCAAAGACTCTGAACGCCAAGCTCCAACAACTAATCATCCAGAAGCTGTACAACCTCAGCTGCGAAAGCCTAGTTCCGTAGGAGTAGGATTTGTCATTGTCAACCCTAAACCCTAACCCCTAGCACAGCGAATTCATGACAAGCAGCGGCGCCACGCGAGGGCAACACACTCAGCAGAAGAGTTTCGACTGTGGGATGTAGGGTTTTGGCTTCACAGGGGTAGGTTAGACGTTTCTCATTTGAATTTAGGATTTATGGATTAGGGGTTTAGGGTTTTGGGGTTTGGGGATTTAGGGGTTTAGGGTTTACGCCGAATTCCAATTCAATCTTATACAAGTACATACCTAGTTTAAGGCATGAACTTCCAGAGAAAGCGCAGACTATGCCAGTAAATGCGTTTGAAAGGGTCCGGGTTCCGGAGATTGTGGGCTAGCAAAATTTGGCTTATCTTCAAGCCCATGTTCTTTCACTTCTTTTGGGTGTCGTAGGTTCCTTACATAGGTAGCTTCTACAACAGAAGCAGCCTTATACTGTTTCCGATGATTGCGGCTCCTTGTAGAGTTCTCAGCCGGAGCAAGGTTCTACCTGGCATTGCGGAAGCCAGCGACATTGAGTTCCAAGGTGTTTTTTTGTTCTTCTGTTCGGGCCAGGAAAGATCAGCGATTGCTAGCAAGGCAGTCTAATGAAGCTGCGCTCAAACATAGCTCGTGTTCTTTTTGAACAAGTCTTCTGATATGGCCCATTGATGTATGACCGTAATGGTCGAGGTGATGCATGTTTCCCAACAAGAAGCGTAGCATGCTAGTCATCCAAATCCAAGCAACAATTGCGTTAAGCCGTGCATACGTCAATATGATGAAATCGGATATTGTGAAACATGAAGTCATGATATCCCCAAGTTAGGAGGACCCCCACTCTGTAATAGTGGTATCTGGGTGGGGATCCACCTACAAGTAGGCTTTTCTAAGTTGAGGGACTTACAACTAACTTTCTGCACTTAACTTAGAGTTAAAATATACTTAGCTTGAAGTGTTTTCGGCTACTTATAAGTCTACTTATAAATATTCCCTAACTCTAAGCTAACGATAAGCTAAGTACAAGCTAAATGTTGGACTCGTTTTATTAAACTCATTTCTGTCAAAAAAATGCTCATGTTTTGCGCAGCATGGAAATCCCCGTCAAAGGTTTCAGATTCGGGGTAGATATATACATGTATATGGGTTTATATAAACGGGCTTACAAGGGTGTACATATAACTTCAGGGTTCAGGGTATGGGGTTTAATATTATAAAGAAAGAATTTTCATGAGTCAGGCTGAAGTCGACTTTCTCTTTTTTGCTTGAAAGGTCTTTTTGCGGCTGCCAATGTCTTCAGAACCAAAATGGACCGCCGCACGGTTTTCACAGCAAGCTGAGGAGTCTGCGAGCACAAAGCCCCGCAAAAGATGCGCCGCAGAAAACTGCGCAATAACTTCTTGAGCTCGGTGCGCGCGCGATGTGGCCCCGAGACACTGCGGGACATTCCGGGACACGCCGGGAGGATCCGCGACAGTTGCGACATGCGCGACATTTTCGCGACATTCGCGACATTTTCGCGACATTTGCGACATTTTTTATAGCTCTCGGGAGCCTCGGCTGGACCCTCCGCGACATTCCGCGACATTCCGTTTTTCTCAAAAAAACCGAAAAATACGAATGTCGCGGAATGTCGCGGAATGTCGCGGAGGCTCCAGCCGAGGCTCCCGAGAGCTATAAAAAATTGTCGCGAATGTCGCGAAAATGTCGCGAAAATGTCGCGCATGTCCCGAATGTCGCGAATGTCGCGGATCCTCCCAGCGCGACCCGGACGTTCCGGAGTGTCCTGGGGCACGGAGGGTCTGCGCGCGGAAGTGGGCAGAAAAACGACAGGCTGGAGCCTGTTTGTGCTGTGACTTTTGGAGCGTGAGGTTTTTGCGCACGCGGACCACCGCTGCGACGCACCTTCGCAAAGCCACACGCGCGCGGACCACCGCTGCAGACACTTGCACGTGCAAACTCTCCATTATATATATATATATACTTTCAGAGGTTTGGGCGTTAAAGGTGTATTCATATATATATATACCAATATACAAATATACATATATATATAGGTTTCTCTATAAGTTTAGGGTTTAGGGTTTATAAGGTTTAGGGTTTAGAGTTTTTAGGGTTTGGGGTTTGGGGTTTAGGGTTTAGGGTTTATAGGGTTTAAACTGCTGGATCCTCTCGGCATCCATTGCCTATAACAAAAACTGAGCACACAAAAACAGGTTTTCAGCACTAATGATGCTACTGCGGCGTGCTGTGTTGAGCCCAAAAGCACCGCCAGGACCACAGTAAGATAAGCAACAAACGATTTATCTATTGATCTTTTATCCTTGAATTTTCTCATTTTTCATTTCCTAAAAGTGTTTCTTAAGTTCCCCCTAACTCTTCCCTAACTTTTCCCTAACTATTCCCTAACTATTCCTTAAGTATTCCATAAGTATTTACTAAGTAGATGCTAGCTAAAGATTGCTACTTGACTTGAACTTAGAAATTACTTCTGTCTCACCCAAATTGAATAATAAGTCCTCGAAGTCTCTATATACTTAGCGAACTCAAAAGTAGATTTATCAGACTAAAGCTTCTCATAACTAGACTTGGCCTGGTAATAAATACAGTTAAGCTAGTTCTAAGTCCCTCAACTTCGAAAAGCCTACTTGTAATCCCTAAGCTTAACCCTAAACCCTAAACAAGCAAAACACTGGCAACCTAAGGCCTGAACTGCCCTCAACTTGTGTTTTCGCTGCTGCAAATGTGTCCTGTCATGGCTTAAGGGTTCAAGTTCAACCCCTCAGGCGCTGAAATAACATGGTTTGTGGTAAAGGTTATGGTGCTTAGGCTTCAAAACCCTGTTCTGTAGGTACTTTCACCCTTACGGGTGGATACCCCGGTACGATATATCAAGTCCAAGCCCCATACCCAAAGCTTCTCCCATCTCTGCGGATAGCTCAACACAGACACATTGTTTAGAGATGTACATATACAACTATGTATACACCCCCTGTCTTCTACACTTCCCAAGTTCAGAAACAAAAAAAATACAGTCACCACCCGCTGCAAACCTTATAGAACCCATTATGATAGTTTTCATGTTCTTTTCCATCATCACCATATGACCCCAGTATAACCCTAATGTTATCCCTTTTGGTTATGTTATCCGAGAATCCGTTCCATCCGTATACACATCCTACAGGCGTGCATGTCCTTTCGTCTTTTGTTTGTTGGGTTGCTGTTAAGGAACTTGAATTAAGTTGGTATTTTGGGGAAGCCATATTAATTGCTGTATATACTCACTATGGTAATGTGATTTTCCCTAAACCCTAAAAGAATGTAAAATAATAGCTCTAAACCCAGAATAACAGCCATAAAGTCCATTATTTAACATACTTTTGGGGGTCCAGGTAGACCCCAACAACACCTAAACCTTCAACCCCAAGAACACATAGAACACCTAAAGCCCATAGCCTGTCCAGCCCTAAACCCTAAACCCTGAACCCCAAACCTAGCAACCCAGTGGTTCTCCAGCAGGGGATCGCTCGGCGCGGCTGCAGGCATTTGCCTCAGTCGCTGCTGACGGATTTTGGGAGTGGTATCCTGTTTGGGAGGTTTAGGGTTTTGGGTTTTGGGTTTAGGGTTTTGGGCTTTGGGTTTAGGATTTTGGGTTTCGGGTTTTGGGTTTCGGGTTTTGGGTTTAGGGTTTTGGGTTTTGGGTTTTGGGTGTAGGGTTTTGGGGGTTTAGGGTTTAGGGTTGTTGTTTGTCTGTGATGTTCTGACAACACAGACTGAAGTCAGGTAAGTCCAAAACTGTGAGCAAACTCCGGCCTTTTGGGTTTCTTGTGGGTGTAGGCTTTAAGGTTTGGGGGTTGGGGGTATGCTGGCCACGCAGCCAATCTGATTCTATGAGAGTTCGTCAATATGGTTTCAGTGAGATCTTGAAAAGACATTCCTGTAAGTGGAGGTTCTTGGGACGGAGTATAGCTATCCATAATTGGGGTTATAACCCTACTTGCTAGGGTAAGCCCTAAATCCCCCTAAAGTATAGAGGGACTACAAGTTGTGCTACAAGCCCGGCTATACAACGACAATACTTCCTATGAACCTGCAAGTAGCCCCTTGCATTCCTGCTACAACCGTAGGAGGATCTTGAAGGGGCCACTCTATCTTGAGAAACGCTTGCATAAGTCAGTGGGTTTCATACCAGGGTTTGCATCAAGAAAATGAAAGCTCGGACACACAATTTGGATCCAGCATCAAAACCTTGGGTGTTGAGACCTCTTTGTATCCAATGCCGGCTCCTTAGTGGCGAGCCCACGTCTCTAATTAAACAACCAGATGGATACAGCATGCCCCTTCGCAAGTATACGTGCCGTACAAGAAGTGGAAAACAATTGTAGTAAGTGGGGGTGGTGTCGGGGGTCAGTTTGTATTTTTTCTGCGAAATAGCGGTTCAAGTTTCAGGTGTTGTGGTTTATGCCGGGGGCGGGGAGGCATAACATGAATAATATATTTTTGTAGAGACTAACAGTCAGTGTCTTTGGAAAGAGTTCTTCTTCGCAAATAAGAAGAAGATGTGACTTCAACGCAAGATTTTTGTAGTGTTGCATGGTACGGATTACGCAGAAGCTCTGTGGAGAAGATGTTTTTTCCAAGGGTTGAGGCTAAACCCTAAACCCTCGGTAAACCCAAAACCCTTTGATTCTTGGTCGGTTCCTTTCCTTCGTGTTAGTGCGGCTGTATAATCTAATATAGGGAGAATATCGTAATATAGGGGGAATATAGCAATACAGGGGGAATGTAGGGATTATATAGGGACAATGGAAAAGAAAATGGAAGCTACTATTTAGGGTTTAGGGTTTGGGAGACCCCTAATTAATGAACCCCTTCCTTGTAAGGGCCTATATGTTAGGATCCCTATCTAATTCAGTAGTCCTCATCTTCTCTTCATAGCTGAAGGCTTTTCAGCATGAAGACTTTTTGTGCCTGACACTTAATCTCGGATCTTGGAGATCCGTATGTGAACGGGAGGGGGAGGATGAATACGGAGAGAATACGGAGAGAATTCGTTTATCTTCGGGAGTTCAGCGTCCATGTTGCTTCGGAAGGAGCTGGTCTTCGATTGTCCTCCTCTAGCATCTCGTGGCGTGTGCTTGATGGGTCTGTTGCGCGCACACTGGTTTGAGATTTCCGAACTCGGTGATGCCTATAGAACATTGTACACCCAGGGCTTGCAAGTCCCCCACCCTCACTAATAGCAGCGACGGCAACGAGAGCAGTGACGGCCATAACAACACTACTTAGAAGATGAAGGCAAAGGACACAATACAACAAGAAGGGTGTTATTGCCATTTAAGCGGCACCTTATGCAGATGTGCAAGTGTCACTAGTAAAAGCA
Organism: Symbiodinium pilosum; assembly: GCA_905231905.1. Lineage (NCBI taxonomy): Eukaryota > Dinophyceae > Suessiales > Symbiodiniaceae > Symbiodinium > Symbiodinium pilosum. The sequence goes on from CAJNIZ010007690.1 coordinate 6,533, forward strand.
AAGACATTACTTGCTAGCATTATTTAGCGGTTTCACAGTTTGAAGGCTTGGCAATCCCAATTGACATCATCATCTTTCGATGATCTTTTTTACCAGGTTGCAAAAGTACACCAACAAGTGCTGGTAGTTTCCTAAAATAGGGGGACCCCAATGTAGACCCCACAATACTATAATCCTTATTATAGGGACTCCCAAAAAGGTACCCCTAATTTTGGGGAACCCCCTGCTTTCCCGGAGCCAGACTGTCTGCGAGTTGCTTCTGAGGCCTACTGCTTGCGCACGCCTGGCACGCACTGTGCCAGGCTGCCTCAAGGGGAGAAGTGGTGCCAAGGTAAGCAACAATTGCGTTGGAGAACATTTTGCATTACTTAGGGGACCTTAAGCAGCGCAATGCTTAGGATATGGCAGATACGGGATGGTGCAGTGCGGCCAGGATCTTTTAGGGATTTGACAGGGTGGCATAAAAGGGGAGTTTGCCTAAATACTTTGTACTTGATACTTACAAAACATCTTGACATTCCGAATATATTCCAAAATATATGTCTGTGTATATATATATATGTATATCATGTATATGCAGATCTCATCAGGCTCGCTACCCTGGGTAGTGGTTTCAGTTGAGCTGATGCAGTCTCCGATATGGGGGGGGGAGGGGTGTTCCAAAAGGTGGAGGCCGGAGGGGCAGTGTTGGGGGCTCCTTATACACAAAGGCTTTTGCTGCTTCAAGGTAGTGAGGGAGGATCCCTGTTTTTTTTTTACATGCCAACGTTGTAATGATAGCGCAAGCTTTTCATTCTGGAGAAGCAGTGGCTCATTTATGGTTAGGGTTAAGGGTTTGGGGCTCGAGATCCAGGCCTGGGCCGTGGTAAGGGGTTCTTTTTAGATCCAAGTTGAAAAGTATCTTAGACGATGCAGTACACCTTCCCATGGAACCCTGTGTATATGTACACGCACAAACACACACTTTTCTGAGAGGGCAACAGTCTGTGTAGTGATCTTTTCTTTTGGGGTTTCCATGGTAGTTTGGGGAGGGGGCAAGGTACGGTGAATCGAAGTACTTCATATGCTAGGATCAGATAGGCCCTCGAAGAAACCGCGAGGTTCGCCCTTCAAATTCCGTGCTACTTGTCACTTCCCGACTTACCCTTGCACGTACTCCTTCTGCACATTTCCGGGAAGTTCATGGAAACTTCTTTATACCGAACTTTTTCAGCGAGTCGTAAGATCGATTCCGCAGCCAGGCGAGCAAGCGCTGCGGCGAGGGGCTGGGTGCTTGCCTCACATTTATATAGGGGTAATGGAAAAGAAAATGGAAACTACTGTAGTATATTGGGGTTATATAGGGATAATGGAAAAGAACATGGAAACTACTATAGTATATTGGGGTTATATAGGGAAGGTACACTGTCTCCTCATGTTTGCGCATAGTTGTATACCTGTGACCTATGACATGTTCGAGGTTCATGGTGCTAGGATGTCCCTATGCTGGATGGCCTAGCTGGTCGAAACGAGCAGATTATGTTTGCGAAGCGCCTGCAGAAGTAGCAAGAAAGAACCTGAGCAGCGTCTTTTCCCCAGGTTGTTTTCAGTTAACTTGTTGGCGACGCAAAACATGAGATGAATCTCAAGCACGTGCACCGGACCGTGACCGGGGAACGATGAACAAGCTTCGTGGAGGGGGATGTTTTTTGTGGAAGGGTCGTGAAAGGTGCGCGCGCAAAGAACGAATACGGCAACCAATCCATAAGATGAGATGGCTCAGAAGACTGCGAATGGTGTTTATAGCATTCCCATTTGTTCCCTAAGGCTCTAAGGACTCATTTTTGTTGTGGTTTTGGGGCTCGAAGACCATACTCTAAAAGAGCAGAAACTCCGGCGCAGCATGCCAGAATTGTGGGATGGAAGCATGAGCAATCACAGAAATTGAGTCACATGATGTAAGTCGATTTCTAAAACTAGGGACGGAAGGTCTGAAGATAGCCAAGTGCAATTTTCAAGGGCCACGCATGACAGTCACCAAACTTGCAAACGCAACATACCACCACCCGTGGTTGCCAGGCACCTCGCAAGTTTGCAACTTTTTTGTTTCGTAGGTTTTGGAACCCGTTATGTCCGGCAAAGAGTTCCGTTAGAAAAACATAAGATACTTCGCTGAAGCGAGAAGCCTCGCGGAAGCAGAGCTTGCGAGATGTCAACAGTTGGAGGACATTTTGGTTGAAAGGACGCGGAAGGATTTAGGGCGGGGTTTCGCAGAAAGTTTTGTTTTTGTTTTTGTGTTCGGTGTTGCCTTAGTTGTTTTTCCCGTGGGCATCGCAGCAGCGAATGACTTCCCTAGGGACAAGTGAGAGCTTCTCAAAGCAGAGCGCCCTTAGGGGGCCAAGGGACCATGGAGGGATTGTCGGGTCCCTGGTAGGAATTGTAAATGCCCCTTTCTGAGATTTTTCCAAGTTCGTGGAGATGCGAAACCAGCTTCAGACGTCAGGCGCGACCAAATCAAAGAGACTTCAGCAACTTCCGGATTAAAAACGTGTATTGGGTATTTGACACCTTCTTGGTTACTTTGAACCGCTGGTCTTGACGGAAAGCCTATCAGTATGATGCTTCTCTTTTGGGAGCACCTCACACCAACGTTTGCAAGGCAATAAACCATGAAGTATTTCGTTAAGCCAAGCTCCCGATGATGGATTAAGCCAAGCTCCCGATGATGGAAACCTGTCTCTCTCGCCAGCATTCCAAGGCATCATCGTCCACTCCCCCTACAATCAAAACCACTAACCCCCCTAACATTGAATATTCATGCTACAAAATATCGGGAATGTTGACATTAACGGGCGGGGTGGGGGCCCCCGGGGAGGGGAGGTGTTATTTTCGTAAAAGTGGTGCTTCCGAAAATCCTTGACGTTGCTGCTTAGGGTCGCTCCTCGCGCAGCTACGAAAGCTGCCGCGCCGCCGCGGATGAAGGTCCACCAGACGTAGTAACCAGTTATAGCTGGCCCCTTCAACGGGGGCTATAGGGACATCTAGGGTTTAGGGTTTGCCAGTTTCAACTTGGAATTAAATCCTTCTTGAACTCAAGAGGCTGTACGGGCACACGCAAAGAGTTCCACAATGATGCGAGGTTTTCCAGGGCAGGCTTCTCTACCCCCATGTTGCGTGGGGGATCGTGGGGGTATATATAGGGGGGGCATATGCTTAGCAATTTAGAGCGACGTTACCCTGAATGGTGGCTTAAATAGGGAATAGTACCAACATGGCCTTACATTGGGAATTGAAGTTATTCTACATTACCTCGTATATATGTATATATGTATGTGTATATGAGGGATAGAGGAGTCAGAGGGGTAGGTATATGTGATTGAGCATTTTGTTCTACAGCCTCACCGTGTTTAAACTGTTCGTAAGCATGGCCAGAGCTCTACACAATTTCGGTGCTTCGGGGTCAGATGTTAGGTTTCAGCATCCAGGGGTCAGGGCTGCAGGTTTTTGAGGTAGGGTGGCGAGCAGACCCTGTTCCCAAGCTTCTGCCTCTGAGCAATCCTGTCTCGTTCTGTTGCTGCACCAATGTCGCTCCCACTTCTGTTGATATGCCTGCCACTGATATTTAAGTTCATCCTCCTACTGCTAGTACCATTCCTGCTGTGACTGCTACCGTTTTGCTGCTGTTGCTGCTTCTTCTACTACTACTACTACTGCTACTACTGCTGCAGCGGTTCTTCGTCCCGCTCCTGGTGCTGCCTCGCCACCACGTCGGCTGGCGGTGATGATGCTAGTGATGCTTCTCCTTTGGAACACATATTGCATGGGGTTATGTTTATATATATATATATAGGGGTATATGGCTATATTACCCCCAATAATGGAGCATCGCATGGAAAAGAACATGGACAATAAAGTAGAGAGTATTCTCTGCGATCTGAGCAGACTATCCAAACTCCAACCCAAACATTAGTAGTGATTTATCAGAGGGTGCTATAGTCCCCCGTCTAGAGTAAGATTATATCCTCCTTTGGGTTACAGACTCTGATTCGCTCCAACCACCAAGTCAAACGGGGTTCTTCTAGCAGTCCTTGTCGAGAGGTGACCATTGGCAACACATTTCCTTAAATGGAGATTGTAATCAAGAAGGGAACATCCATCATGGTCATTTTGGGGATAGGTATTATGAACAACCCCCAAACCCTACAACCTAAACCGACCCTAAATCCTAAAGCCCTTAACCCTAAACCGACCCTAACCCCTGGAACCCTTAATCCTAAAATCCTAACCCCCTAAACCTAAACCCTAAAACCCTAAAACCCTTGACTCTAAAACCCGTATCCCTAAAAACTCTCAACCCTCAACCCTAAACCCTAAACTACCAAGTCGGCCCAGGCCATGGCTGCGGCGGCCGTGGCACGGCAGCAGGCCGAGAGTGTGTGGGTTTAGGGTTGAGGGGTTTAGGGATTTAGGGTGGGGCTTGGGATTTAGGGGTTAAGGGTGTAAGATTTAGGGTTTAAGGTGTAGGGGTTATATAGGGATTTTGTACGGGTGAGTAATCATAAGGTTCTATTAAAGATATGGGGGGGGTAGGGTTATGGGGTTCATGCAGGGGCTGTATAAGGCCCATATATGGGCTCTATAGGTGTTCTACAAGGATTATATATAGGGCCTACCAGTTGGGGTCATTCCCAACTGCAACGGGGGGCTGACCCTGACATTCCCAATGTTATTTTTTTTATTGATGGCCGCAGCGGTGCGTA
>CAJNIZ010007691.1:13997-24154 GCA_905231905.1 Symbiodinium pilosum
CTCTCTGTGGCTATGGAATTTTACTTGAAGAATAAAGGGACTTTAATGGGAAGCCCAAATAGGGAACCCCAAGAATATAGTAGGAACATAATAGAATATAAGGACCCTGGTAGGTATATTCCTAGTATATTCCTACTATATTCTTGGGGTTTCCTGTTTGGGGTTCCCAGTAAAGTTCCTCTACCATAAACCCTAAACCCTACAACGGGGAATCACTCTTCCAATCCCTACGCTGGATACAAAAAATCCTGCCTGACCGTAAGTACCTTTTAGCTCGGGAATTATGGTACTTTATAATATGATAGGGTTTTAGGGTTTCAGGGTTTAGGGTGCAGACGTTCAGCAGCAAGTATTTAAAAAAAACCCTGAATGAAAAAAACCGTAAACCCAGTAAGTGCTGAATCCATGAGCCCAGAGCCTTGTGGCAGGCACGTCGCACTCTGATGGCGCAGTGTAGAAGCTGCAAGCGGCTAGAGGAACAATGTCTCGGGTTACTGTAGGGTTTGGGGTTTAGCGTTCAGGGTATGGAGGATCCCACACCTGTAATGATGGCAGAATAGGAATATACCAAGCAACCAATATTACCCTCATTATCCATTACAGTCACTATTACTCGGTGGGGGGGATCCATTTAAGGTTTAGGGTGCCTTGGTTTATGATTTATAGGATTCTTGGGTTTGGGTTTGCCAGCTGTAGGGTTGCAGGTTTTGGGGTCATATTGGGGTCCCCCTATTCAGGGAAACTACCATATATATATATATATATATACAAACTTGTACGAAGCCTCGGCTGGATGGCCTAGACAACCAGATGCCCAAACCAAGGTTTTGATAAGCAACGTGGACTTTGCGCCATACAGGGGTTGGATGTTTGGTAAGCGCTAGATCCTCTCAAAATCCGCCGCAGTGGTGTAGCTAAACCTAAACCCTAAATTTTTCCTAAACCCTAAACCCACAGTGAGTGGCAGCTTTGGCAGCATCATGATAATACAACTCTGCAGGTGCTGACGCGTGAGGGCCCGTCATAAGCCCAGCAATTTCATATGTAATGTAGTCTAAACTCCTTTAAGGGGTTACATAGGGGTTATTAAGGGTTTAGGGTTAGGGTATAAACTCCTAAAACGGTTATATAGGGGATTATATAGGGGTTATTAAGAGCGATTCTAGGAGTTTAGACTATAGCTCATATGAGTCTGAGCAACTGCAAAAATCAGTGTGTGGAAAAAAAACACAAAGCGCTTCCCCGAAACCCCGAAACCCTAAACCCAGAAATCCCTAAACCCAAAAACTAACTGCCACAAGTTTTACAAAACCTGCTTTTGATAGAGGAAATCTTGCACCACATTACGTCCTTAAAGTCCTAGGAATTATTGTAGTTTAGGGCCCCTAGGTGGTGCAAGATTTCATCCATCAACGGGATCCTCAGACTCTGAGTGCCCCATAATTCGTCGTCTTGTCAGGTCCCTCAAGAGCGCTCCTTTGAGCCTTGAGCCTGTACCAAGATACCAGGTTTATCCAAGGTTGAATATGGGCCCCTAGTATGGGCCCTTAACCCTCGGGTTCTTATTATACCTACTATATACCCTGTATGTATCCTTAAGGGTCCCTAGAATCCCCCTACAAGGCCTAACGGCCCATACTAGGGGCCCGCACTTGAAACCTTAGAGTTTAAGGGTTTAGGGCGTAAGGTTGCCGGATGTCTTTTTGGTGGCCATCGTTCCTTTAGGAGCCAACATCATGTGGTGCCTGTGCACGTCCACTTCTCTGGCCACTTGGCCGTAATGAAGAACTCTGCGTACGGGTGGTGCCTTGGCTGGGTGTGAGGCCGGTTTTGTGTACTGGCCTCGCCCTTAACCACGAACCCGCCACCTCCCCAATTGTAACTATTCCCCTCAGCATATACTGGTTAGAGAGGCTGGGGCTTGATGATTGAGGGGAGGAGAGAACAATCATCGCACCCTAAACCCTAAATCCTAAACTATGGCTAGGGAGAGGGGGCTGTGTTCATGGGGTTGTGACAGGACTGGTACAGGCTAAGGAAGCAAGGCATCACTGAACCCTTAATCTTACTGGTTGGTAGGAGGGGGGCATGGAAACAAAAGAGGCGGAAGCTTCTATTGGGTTTAGGGTTTAAGGTTTAGGGTTGAGTCCTGTTAGTAGGGAATGGAGGAATGGACGCCTATAGTGTCACCTATGTCATCGCCAAAAATATATGTGTTTCCATTGTTTGTGGGCATTCCTTGAATCCTCAGTAGTAGCCAACAAGTAAAGCTCAGCCCTAAACCCTAAACACTGAACCCTAAATCCTCAAGCCAGGAAAAACAAAAGTTGTCTAGGGCAGGACTTTAGAGCAAAACCAAAAACTCAAAAGACCGTTTCTTCAACCCCAAACCCTATACCATTTCCACAAAACCCTAAACCCCCAAACCCTGAACCCTAAAGCCCAAATCCTAAACCCTTTAACTCTGAACCCCAAGCTTTAGGCCGTTCCGAAACTTTGAATGTTGAGCGCTCTCAAGGTTCTAGGTCACTCTAGAATGGCAGCCACAGACCCTAAACCCTAAGCCCAAACCCTAAACCGCTTTTGTGGAGTTCTTTTTGGGTTCGTTCTGGTTGCTGGTGAGGGATACTAATACGGACCCTAAAATACCATTGTCCTTACTAGGGACCCCTAAAAGAGTACGTACCCCTGCTTTTGGGAAACCCCATATACCACCTTAGAAGGAACTTCACCGGAGGCCCAGGGCATCTGCGGACAGTGAAAGGCCTGTCTTCATCTCCGGTTGCGAGCCCCTCATGGTTAAACCCTAACCCCAAGATACTACGCCCGAAGCCCTAAGCCCAAAATACTAAACCCCCGAAACCCTACACCCCAAATACTAAACTGTTTTCCTTCTTTTGGGCTAGAATGAGACATACAAACCCTCGCTAATCCCCATAATTGCAACCCCCAACCAGCCATATACACAAAAGAAAAAGAAACAGATTCGGCTTGGCTGGCTGTGGCTGCGATGTGCTTTGTGTTGGCTTGGCTGGCTCTGGTTTTGGTGGTTCCCTGTACCCTAAACCACTAAAACGTGGGCAAGTTTGTTGCGAGGGGCAAGGGATTACAGGCAGTTCGAGGCCTGTCTGGTACATAACGGTCGAAGTTGGCATCTGGAAGTTAGTTTGTGAATGCAGGATTTAAGTCAAGGGTTTAGGGTTCAGAGTTTAAGGTTTAGGGTTTAGGGACAGGTACTGTAGGGTCTGCGCATTTACTGATATCACTTTGAAGTCTGTTTGCGGTGCCCTGTGCCACATTTATACAAGGAATCTAGGGCCATTGTATTGGTGCTTATTTAGGCTGCTACACCACCTTTCGGGTGTGCAGGGGTACCTGGAAGGGTGTCACTACTTGGCCTTCATAAACAATGCTCTCCAAAGCCTTTGGAACGAACGGGGTTCATTTAGACGCAAAGTGTGGCTAGCATCCTTAACCCTAAAAGCCCCCAAACCCTACTTCTGATGAGGACTTCCGCTGACAACGAAGCTCTGTGAAATTGAATATTAGGGGGGATACTAGGTCATATTGAGGGCTGTCGTCGATACACTCTGATTCGGAAAACACTCGTGACAATTCCTTACGGGTCCGAGGACCCAAATACTAGGGCTGATTAGGGCTCAAATACTATGATATCAATGGTGTTTGGGCCTAGTCCTAGTGCCACACCACTTTGCGCTGGGGCGCGCTGCTGTGCCACACGTGGACTCTGTTCGTCATTGTCGCATATACAGCCTGTGATGGGTGCCTATAGAGGCTTAGACCCCACGGGTTTTCAGGATACCAAACTTCTACCCCAAAAATCAGGTAGCTGGCGTAAATGGGGGAATCAAGTGTTAGAATGTCACTCCTGAGGGGTCGAAGTACGCAATACTTGAGTACTGTGGATTTGCAGAGTAAGGTTTGGGAAAGTATGTGATTTTCATGCACTTTCCATGCCCATGGAATGAATAAGAACTCCCGTTTCATGTCAGGGTTCGAGGACTCCCACATGCGCTCAACTTGTTTCAGCCTCTCAAGACTCATAGCTGAGGTAGACATCCCACCCAGTACTGGTGACTTTAAGGTATAATGGTAACTACCTCAGGGTACTTTTTTTTTGCCTACTTTATCATTTAGCACTATTACAAGGTGGGAGGTCCTCTTAACTCATAACCTTAAGCAGTACGAGGTCCCTTCTAGCGCTGCTGAATGTTATGATTGAGGAGGACCCCCACCCTGTAATACTGATAGCGTAGGAAAAATACATGTGGAGTTTCCAACAAGAAGAGCCACGTACAACAATACCAGAGCACTTCAGCTGCTAGTGCTCTAAGTTGCATCTCCCGTAACCCTAATGTAGACCCATGATTAATAAACCCCCTCCTTTCAAGAGCCTTAGTATTAGGATCCTTATGGAAGTCCCTATTAAGGGGAAGGGGTTTATTAATCAGGGGTCTGGGCTAAGGGTCCAAGAACCTAAGTATTGGGGCTTTAGGTTCCCAATACCTATCAGATCCTGCTTGTTGGGGACGCAATACCCTCAATATTTGGGCACTTAGACCTTTAGGGCTACATGCATTCCCTAAACCTTAACAAACCCTATATAACCCCTATATGACCCTATATATATATATACATGTATACATAACAATATATATATATATATATCCCGCCAATGCTCAACCTGTAAGCAGCATATGGCTCACAGCGTCAGAACCTTTCTATAGAGCCCGTAAACCCTAAATCCTTACTATCTCCCAAGCTTTGGCTTCATGCGAGAGACCGTGCTTCGCTCCAACTGCAGACTCAGACCGCGTGACCTTTCCATTTGCAATCTTTAAGATTCTTGAAGGTGTATACTTTAGTGTATACCTTCGGGGTCCAACTAACAAAAAAAAGCTCTTGAGATTTGAGAAATAGCAGTTGTAGTACAGCCTTTTGGGAAGGGTATGGCTGTAGCGTGAATTCTTCAGGTTGTAGGGTTCTTGGCATGGGAGCGCATGCCGAGGGGTGTAGGGTATGGTGTTCGGGCTGCGGGGTCGTGGTATGAGGTGTTAATCGGCAAAGCTATGTAGCTCCAATTTTACCAGAAGCCAAGCCATCCACTTCCCAGATGACCCACCCTAAGGTCCATGTACCAAATAAGCAGGTACTTGGGATTTGGGTAATAGCAATTGTAGTACAGATTCTGGGTAAGTATCTGCTTATTGGGTACTTGGACCCTTAGGGCCCTAAACTTATCCCTGGGAAGTATCTCGCATCTGCCAAGCTCTACCTACATATCGGAAGCCGATCGTGTGGCTAGGTTCTAGGTTCCAAGTTCCAAGGTCGTGTGGTCTTGTGCTAAAACTGTTGCCATTGGTAGCCTAAATCCAAAATGGTCATTTCCATTTTCTTTTCCACTATCCCCTAGATAATCCCAATATATGCCCTATAATTCCTACATAACCCATATTATATACCCTATATTTGTGGGGGGAATTCGCTCTGAGGTGTTAGGGAGGCCTAGCAAGGCTTCAGCACAAGGTGTAGTGAGGTCCGAGCAATTGCCGAGGTTCGAGTGCTTAGCGAGTGCGTAGCGAGCGGGCACCAAGGGTTCTTTGACATTTCTCAGATGTCCCCGCCCCATTCGAACCCCCTCCCCCAGCCCACTATATATGCACATATCCATCATTATTGCGCAGCATATTTTCCTAGGGGGATTACCCATGATTGATGTCTTCTGCGCTTTCTTTGCAACTTTCTCTTTACATTGCTCGTCCGTTCGAATTGCGCTTCAAGCTTGCAACAGATTGAGTGACTGCTTGCATTTCGGGCCAAGGGTCCTAGTGTTTTGGGGTCTTAGGGTCTAGTCTAGGGCTTAGGGTTCACAGTACGGTCACTTGAACGTTCGGGCGGCTTAAGAAATCTCATGTGGATGGCTTACCCTACTGTAAGGGTCCAAGAACCCAAATCTTGGGGATCTGGGTCCGAAGCACCATTCAGATTATAAACCCTTAGCCCTTTAGGTACTTGGATCCCCAAACCCTAAATCCGTAGGGAAGTCTCCCCAGTGCCATAACCCTTTCATTTGTGACTAGAATAGTATCCTAGGTTGCGGGTTTGGGCTTACCAAAACTCTCTCTTTGCAAATCATACCCAAAGGGTCCATGTAGGTATATGGTATATACTTAGGGCCCAAAGGGGTTCCCATATACCTACTTTAAGGCCCAAGTATAACCCTAAACCCTAAACCCTAAACGCCCAGGGGCGGGGGTTCAGCCAAAATGGCCCTGACGTCGTCGGCGACGTCCCCCGAAAAGGCAAGGAATGCATAACCTGCGGCCCGTAGGCCATGGCTTAGGGATGTTGTTTAAGGGTTAGAGTTTAGGGTTTCGGGTTTAGGGTTTGGGGTTTAGGGTCCAAGGACCCAAATAATAGGGCTTTAGGGTCCAAATACCATTAATATTGTAGTATTTGGGCCTTCAAGCCCTATTTTGGGTCCTTGGACCCTTAGGGTTAGGGATGTTGTTTAGGGTTTGGGGTCTGAATAGCTTCGGGGTCAGATTGGTTTGGATTAGGCTCTCTGCTTTAAGGTCCTGCAGCCTACTACCTGTCCTGACTCACCTAGAAAGTTACCATCAAACGGTAGATCAGCGCCAAGTCTCCACGAAATTGCGTTCTCCACCACCCCCTTACCATTCTCCGAAACCCTGTGAGAAGGTTAAGCAGCGGTTGTGTGGCCGCTGTGTAGGTTCCATGTAATTTAGGGGAAAGTGCGCTCACAGGTTCTTATTCCCCAAGCTCCAGCCCTAAGGGTCCAAGTACCTAAGAATCATATATTTACCCAAAACCTATACTATAATTACTATTGCCCACAACCCAAGTACCTAATTATTGGGTACTTGGACCCTTAGGGCAGCCTAGATGTCTGCGTTAAGGGGCTCTGTACTCAAGGCTTCCCACCGAGATTAGCATTCCCATCTTCAAGGTACGGAGGCCGTGGGCGCATCAGCTAAAGTAGATCCGCTATAAATAGATATGTATATATAGATATACACATGTGTATATATATATATATCTACCTATCTACCTATATACATATAATTCTCCCCACTATCCTGGGGATCCAAGTCTTAGATTCCTTTGAAGCCCTGGTTGCTTGTAGTCTAGGACGTAGGCTGTAGAGGCGCATCGCAGGCCGGGCTATGTGAATTTTCCCAAAATCAGGCATACCTTGTTGGGGGTCCCAATAAGAAGGAATACAGTATTTTGGGGTCTATATTGGGGTTCCCTTACTTAGAGAAACTACCCTATTCCCTTCAAGAATTAACAATGGAACTGCAAAAACAGATCAGGCCCTGCACCTGTAATCTGTACCCTACCTTGTCGCCCTGGCAACAAGTGTATCTTTGGTTGGGTACCGGCCCACCCACCCAGCAATAGTCCACCTGGCTTAGGGTTTAGGGCTTGGGGTTTCTTAAGCCCAAACTCTAAACCCTACAGCCTAAACATAATCCTAAGCCCAAACCCTAAACCCTAAACCTTATCCTAAGCCCAAGCCCTAAAGCTAAGCCGAAGCCCAGACATTAAACCCTAAACCTAGTCCTAAGCCCAAACAAGAAACCCTAGACCTAGTCCTAAGCCCAAACCCGAAACCCTGAACCCATCTGAACCGAAACCCTAGACCTAGTCCTAAGCCCACACCCTATACCCTGAACCTAATCCAAAGCCCGGACACTAGACAGCAGTATGAAAACCAGAGGCTCGCGTTCGAACATTGGCGCCTCTGGACCCCGACCTCTAAACCCCTCAGCCTTGGCCTACCCAGAGGCTCCTACATGGCTCCTCTGCGGGTGACATTTGATGTTGGTTCCAGTTTGGGCGCCCTAACTCATACATTGGGTCTGGGTTATATAAGTAATACATATAATGGGGATATGTGTAGTTCTGAGTCCAATAAACTACAGTTTTGAGGTTTGTAAATCTGGTTGTGTAACCAGGGGGCACCACCCTGAAGGGGTTTAGGTTCAACGCAAGATCATAACACAATGCAACTACATATGAGCCTGTGGTAAATGTAATTTCCATGCTTTATTCCGCCCTAAACCCTAAGCACCGAAGCCCCAGAATGATGGCGCATGTGCCGTCCTCTGTTGAACCGTGTTGACTTCCGACTTTTTGGAAGATACCTTGCTAGGAACACGGCCGGGTTAGGGTACAGTCATGGGTTTAGGGCACGGGGTTCTTAGATCAAGGTTTGTGGCATTTGGATCGGGAAATTGCCATGCGTTCCCTGGCACGATATCCCTTAGACGTTCGCAAACAATCTCACCCATGTTACGCGGATGAAATTCACCGCCACGGCTGTGCAACATGATAAAACCGCCCGAAGCAATGCTGGGCGCCTACTCATGTTTTGAAATATATATATTGTGTTGTTCTTCTATTTCTTCTTATTCTTCGCATTTTTGTGCATCAGCTTGAATGTTCACAGCAAGAATCTCAGATTCTAAGTTCGTGAGTTTCAGCCGACCAGGTACATCCAGGTATGGCCGGCCTCTTCTCAACCTCGAATTCGCAGGTCCCTCTGGTACAGTGATCAGGCAGCAAATGGCAACCAGCTGCTTGAAGGTATGAGCAGTGCAGGGGCCTGAAACATGAGAGGCGTACTTGGAATAGGGATGTGGGTGTAGAATATATAGCAAAATGCTGCAAGGCTTTTAAGGGGTAATACCCACGTTTCCGGTTTAGGGCATAGGGTGTAAGCTCATCTGCCGTATGGCGCCTGACCATCCCGCAATGTAATTATATAGGAGATGAAACTATCAGAAGCCTCACAAATGCTAGCTGCTGCTAAGGAACTTGAGCTAAATTTCATTCGCGATAGAATCATATTCCGGACACTTAAACGGTTGCCAGGGTTTTTGTAACCCCAACACCTGAACATTGGCACCCTAGCAAAAATCGTACGCGCTGGGGTTTAGGGTTAGGGTAATGGAAATCCCCTTATTTAAATTCCTGAACAGGAACGTCCCACGGGGGCTGGCAATCTCATGGTTTCCTTGCAACAGGGGCCCCCTTGTAAGGGTTCCCATCTTCAGGATTATCGTAAGTTGGGTTTTACATTGGGGGCGGCTTGCAGAATTTTCGCATGGCATTCGGAACCTCAAAACTTTGAACCCTTAAAACCCTAAACCCCTAAAACCCCTAAACCAAAAAAAACAGAATGCCCTTGTACTTTCGAACAAAACAGAGGACCGTTCGATTTCGTCAGCCCTGAGCCTGTTTCCGAGGACGTTTACAGGCACGATAGGGTTTAGGGGTTTAGGGCTTAGGGTTTATGGTTTGGGGTTTAGGGCGTAAGGTTTAGGGTTCAGGGCCTCTGTGTAAAACGAAGGCCTCCATTCCGATGCATACTCCATAAGCATATACTTGCTAAGCATCCCTGATCTCCACGTAGGGTACAGACGTGTCTTGCAATATCTGACGCTACCTGACTTGCCTGGAGGCCAGGCAGCTTCTTTTGCACCAAGTACTCAATAATAGGTTCCCTTTAAGGGGATCTATAGGGGTATATAGGTGGTTTCAAAAGTATATAGGGTTTAGGGTATCTGCCAACTTTCCGGGGCATGTAGGATGGTTTCACATGGTGAAAACGGAGGGGTTAGGGGGGGTATCCCGCCTGCGTTTCTCTCCAGGTCAGGCCCCTGATAGGCTGAGCCCCAAGTTCTTGGAGGCCCAGGGCCCGGGCCGCAAGCTCCTGAACCAAGCGCCTGGCGTCCGAGTACCCAAGCTGGCACTTGACTTGTTCTGCAAAGGCCTGGTGTCAAGCTGGGGGCTGCCCGAGCATGCTCATCAGGGGCCGCCCCAAGCTAGGCCCATGAAGGCCTGGACAACTGGAATTCCTGCGCGCAGTCCTTCTTGTTGTGTCGAAATAAGGTTTCGGTTTTAGCCGTCGCGACTTCTCCGCACGTAGTTGGCGCTTGGCGGCCCAAGCCCCAGGCCCCTGAGGGCCCGGGCCTCAAAACCCTGGGGCCGGGTCCCAAACCCCTAGGTTGAGCATGCTGATCATGGCGGGCTCATCAAGGATTGGACAGGTCTGCAACAATAATGCAGTGTTGGTCCTGCACAGTCCCGGCAACCTGGCTCGTTGC
>CAJNIZ010007691.1:24559-35395 GCA_905231905.1 Symbiodinium pilosum
AACCCACCCGCCCATCCAAGTACTCCCCCTTACAATGAACCCCCCCAGCCACTAATAATAAATACACACCCAAATAACATCGAACTACATAATCACTTCACGTCATTAGTAAAACACCCCTAATAACGAATAAATTCAGGGCCCTAAAAAATCCTCATGATTATCTAAAAGGGGGAAGACTACATTTAAAAGGAGCCAGACCATAATGAATTTGGTATTTTTTGAGGTTATCAGCGGGGTCATGTTCTAACGGCTCCTCATCTAATTAATTCATTACTTTTTCTTTGCTTGAACTTAATTCGCTAATGAATTAATTTGCTGATTACTTTCAATTAAGTAATTACTTAATTCAATGATTACTGAATATTTGGGAATGTAATTCGTGGATTAATTCGATTATTTCATTTGATTTTTAATTAGTTTAACTTCATCTTAATTGATTTCAAACATTTGTTACCCGATATGCCGAATAATGCCCCCATACATGCCCAGCATAAATCCACTTACTAGTCCCTGTGACCCTCCACCCCGAACCCGAAATTATGTGGTTGAGGGTTTGGGGATTTGGGTAATTTGCATCTCTTTTCCATTCTTACTGTCCCCATGACTTTCCAAGTAAGATTCATATCCCTGAGCCCTGTAAATTCAGCTTGCTAGTCTAAGCATGACTGTCGGGCAAGGTTAGCATCTTGCACTGACTGTTTGCTTGCTCTGTGCAATTCATGCGGCGTTCCTTGAAAGGTCTGTACCTGTAGCCCCAAGGGTTTAAGGTATAGGGGGCTGTACCTGTACCCAAAACAACGTACAGTTTATAAAGTATTGCATTCCCTCCTTAATTACCCGTAGGTATCAGGAGGGGCCGCAGTCAGTATTTCCAATATAGTTCATCGACATGGGTTCCTATGCTCCTATGAAGGAATGTCTTGGGGACTATACGAAACTGCCAACGGAACTCCATGCCCACCCTTAATAGTTTCATGCTAGGCCTAATTCTGACAGTAGCTCATGTGCCAACACAACCTGCTAAACAAGTCCAATGCCCGACATCTCATGCGAGATTAGGATTTAGGATTTAGGGTTTAGGGCCTCCCTGCCACAGCTGCAATGTGCTGATACGTTGTTTTCTTTTTTGAAGGACGTCGGTTATGTGTCCTTGCCGGGTCCAGCATAGCTCGAATCGACTCAGCTGTGCGAGTGGGCTGTAGCCTATGCAACCCTAAACCCTAAACCCCTAAACCCTAAACCCTATGCAACCATTCTTAGAACAGATTACCACTGCCCTGGATCTCACAGAGCTTGAAAATCTACCAGGAGATCCCTATACACTCTACACAGTGCCCTGGTGAAACCTACCCTTAAATGTTGAAGAATTAAGGCCTAGACCCTAACCCTAAACCCTAAACCCTTAAAGCCTTAAAGCCTAGACCCTAACACTAAAACCTAAACCCTTAAAGCCTTAAAGCCTAAGCCCTAAACCCTGGGTGCTACTTGCATAGGAGCTGCGAGGCGACAACTTCCTCCTCTCCCATGCTCTGCGAGAGACCGCGAAGAAGCATAATATCCTTCATGGAAATAGGTCTTAGGGATCCAAAGAGCCCAATGTAGGCAATATTTACAGACTATAGGGCCCAATGTAGGTAGTATTTACAGACTTTAGGGCCCAATGTAGGTATTATTTGTGTACTTGGATCCCTAGGGTAGGTCTTAGGGTTGAAGGTTCAGCGTTGTTTGCTTTTGAAGCGGAATGGGTCGCTTCTAGAAGGTCATTCCATAGCGCTCACATACACCCTAAACCCTAAACCCTAAACCCACAAGAGTGGTGTAGAAGGGTCTTGTAAACCATCGCGCTTTGAACCTGGCACCTTGGGCTTCTATGGCTGGGTTTAGGGTTTAGGGTTTAGGGTGCGACCTGATGCTTCTTTGAGGTTGAGGTTTGGGGTTTAGGGTATAAAGTAGAGGCTGTGTATCCTACTTTTCCTGAACTTGTGATGCTCCTTACTCTCTTCTGGGGCCCAATGCGAGGGACTTTTATTGCCTGACCTCTTGCAATGCCTGGTTGGCTCCGGCTGGCTTTACTTTGAGGCTGCCAAAACTTGGGGCCCACATTTTGGCCTTCCCCATCACAAAAGAGTAGAATTTACAGTTTCTATGTTGGGGTTAGGGATTGGGGTCTTCTACGCACACAAAGATCGATTTAAGCCAGAAGTTCTGAAGTTGTTTCCGAACTAGTTGTTGGTTTGGCATTGCTGTTCTGGTCCCTGGTCACATGCTGCAATACAAGGCAAGATCGCCTGCCTTTTGGGTGAATCATTGGCAGAACGGCACGGTGGTTGGATTTAGCCCGACTGCGAACTGCTATGGCCACCCCAAAAAAGAACCTGTACAAAAACGGACTGTGGTCTGTGTAGGGAAGGTACCATGTGAAAAGGCAGGTCCCTTTGTAGGGCATGTAGTGCTCGTAGTACCTGGGGTTTGGGACTTCGAGGATTCCTGAAGCTCTCAGAATTGCACACGGTGATCATACAGGTGTAGTCTATTGAGATACGTGAACGTGGCACGAATGAGGCCGTCTTTCCCTTGATCTCAGCGACCGACAATCCTTTTGGATTTGTTTTCTGGGGGCAACCAAAACCCTAAACCCTGAGCCCAAAACCCTAACCCGAAACCCTATACCCAAAACCCTAAACCCGAAGCCTAAAACCGTAAACCCTATACCGTATACCCAAAACCGTAAGCCCTATACCCTAAACCATGTCCTGGCCAAGAAAAGTTTGGGGTCCTTGGGCATGCTCGCACACTTTCCCTAAGCATCCAAACAGCCCAATGTAGGGTTCTAGGCTTTAGGGGATTAGGGTTCAGGGGGTGTAGTGTTTTTTTAGCGGACCTTTTAGGGGTTTAAGGTTTAGGGATTATAGGGCCTGGGGTCTAGGATACTTGGACCCCTAGGGTTTCGTCCTCCGTGGGGCGAAGGCTAAACCGGCTAAGCTGGGCTGAGTTACAGGTGCGAGTCCCGAAATCCGAGCAAACCCTACCAAATGGCACTTTCCAAAAAACAAAGTCCCAGTGTATACCTCGAGTATATTAATATCAGAACCTTGATTGAAGGTTTAGGGCTTAGGGTACGTAGAAGGAACCTTCAGTTCTTGAAAGCCCCCCCAAGATATCATCCTCCAGCAACCAGAAAAGTCCCAAACCCGGATAAGCTATAGTCTGAACTCCTTAAACGGCGTTGTATACGGGATTGTATTCGGCCGCGTTCTACATGGGGTATATTCATGGGAATTCTAGGAGTTCAAACTATAAACCCTAAGCCCCTGAACCCTAAAATGCTGGGCATGCTGCAGCTTCATCTTGGATTGGTACCATTACCTCAGAACAGTATGCTCCAATGGGCACCGGGGCAGTGAATTGCGTGCAGGTTCCAAACCACACCCCGTCGGTGGCATTCTGAATACCAGCGCCCCGGGCCCCTCAACTCGATCCCTGAGAGAGAGAGAGAGAGAGAGAAAGACGCCCCATAATAATGAATACTCTGAAGATGTTGTAATTAGGGACGGGAGAAATTTATTATTGGCAGGGATTAGAGCCTATACAAATACCATCAAAAGGACCCCTATGTTCACCCTCATTGGTCCCTCAGCAACCCTAATATTGACAGTAGCTCCTAGAATGATACGAAATCGGGCATATTTCATGGGGAGTGTCTTGCCATAGGAAGCGGATGACTTAGTAGCTTCCGTAGTTTCAGTGAAGCACTTTTCTTCAGAACCTTCAGACTTAGGCTGAGACGCATGTGAGAGGTTCTAAACAAGAGGCCCAGACTCTTGATTAATTACAGCAGCTCCAAATGGGGGCCTCCCAAAATTAGAGGTACCTTTTTGTCCCCTTATTTGGGGAAACTACCTATAATAGAGTGTTCTCCAGGTAAGGGCTTTGTTGCCAGGAGGCTCCAACTGGAAGCCGAATGCTGCCATTACCTATGAAAGCAGGCCCAACCAATCATGCGAGCCGCACATCCTGTAGGAACATACCTCAAAACATATCAGGGCTCCGAATATCATGTCTAGAATATTCTTTCATGAAAGCTTATTGGGCCCTCCAGGCAACCTCCACAAAATCCGAACGCTGAGAATGAGGCTGCCTATCGCAGCCGCGCGTAGAAGCTACCAGCTACCAGGGTCCGGGTGCCAAGGGACGAAGCCACGTACGTCTCCAGATGATAGGCTCTATGGTTTTAATAGACCCCCTCCGTGTAATCGTGGTATGATAGGAATATAAGTGAGAAACTAACATAGTCACCTTTATCTCTTGTAGTCACTTTTACCCTAAACCCTAAGGTGGTTTAGGATTGGAGTTTCCGCTTCCAAAGCCTGGAAGCTGGTCCATGAGATACAAGCGGTTTAGGGTCCAGGGTTTGGGGTTTAAGGGTTTAGGGTTTAAGTACGGATTGGTTGGGGACGGCCCTTATGTTGTTCAATGCACGCACCACAGGCACCCAAAAAATTCCCACTCAACTTGTGGGGCACTTCCTGCACTGGCTGGCGAAGACCAGCGAACTGAAATACTCGTTCTTCAAGCCAAATTCAGCGGTGTAAGGCGTGAGGTTTTGCACAAAGCACAGAGCCTGGAACCAGGTCCTAAACTCAAACAAGGGCGCATAGCAGCATAACTTTTAGCTAGAATCAGAATTACAACTGCTCTCATTATGAGACTTCTATGTTGTTACTAGTGTTATACTACAATTTGTATTATGAATTCTCTTACTGTCCTTACTATAATGATTATTGTGATGCTTGAGGTTACGGTAGGGAGTCTTCTTCATGGTCCCTGCCATTTGCGGTTTAGGGTTTAGGGTTAAGGATTTAGAGTGTTGGGGTGTAGGTTTAGGGTTTAGGGTTTAGGGTACTGTGGTGTAGGGTGAGCCTTCGGACATCTAACTTGTTGAAGCCACTTCGGGAAGTGCAAGTGTACTCCGGCTCAACCGACTGGAGCCCTAAGTCTACCGCTGCCAACTTTCCCACGGGCTCATATGCAGTTACCCTTGGGGTTTGTTCTTTTTTTTGGTCAAGGGCTTTAATATGCTACCGAAAAGGAACTACCTAGGAGAACTTGGGTACAATGCTTGGACTCTTTCAGGCCTGTGGAGGGGGAGGCAGCCCACGGAAGGAAGTGGAGGGTAAGGCACATGGGCAGGAACGGAGGTTTCAAAGTATCCTTCATACATATTCTGATCTCAAATCCAAGCCCAACATCCTAAACTTTAAACTGTAAATCCGAAACTCCGATTCCAAAAGCATCAACACCATAAGCTGAGGGCCTAAATCCTGCGATCCAGTTTTCAAGTCTCCATATCGCCAGCTAAAGTCCACACAGTTCGTATTCCTTGCGGAACGGACCTGACAGAAAGGCAGCAGGGATCAGGATAGCAGGTGTGGGGGGCTAAGGACAAACCCTTAGATTTAGGGCTTCGGCGCTGAAGTTCAGATAAATGGCGCAGCATGCCACTGAGCACTGTGGGTATGTTCCAGAGTTGTGACTTCCTTTTCAGTCCTTATGCCTTTTGATGAAGACAAAACATTTTGCAGGTATATTCGAGGCCCTCATGTCGAAGAAGTTCCCACGAAGAATGTAAAGAACATGGGCAATGAAGTGGAGCCTGGCTATGTTGAGGGTTATATCTTGGATACTGCCCCCACTCAGTATCAGTTGGATAATAAATATACTCTGGTTACATATAGCCCTTAATAGGACCCCTAATATAGACTGTTACTGGGTGGGGGGTCCACCTAAGTTACATACACCATCTTGATAGCTCTGACTGTCTTGCGCTGGGCTGGCCAGGGAGGCGGCTGCGTCAGCATCGGCAGTGTTCCGGTAAGCAAGGCTACCAAGCGTTGTCTGCTCACCGTACCTGCGTTGCTGCGTGCTGTTACACTTCGGCACCTGTACCGTGAACCCCCAAACCTGCAAAGCAAAACAAGAAAATTAAGCCCCTGAGCCCAAATCGTAGAAACAACCCGTCAAGCCCGCAAACTGTAAATCACTGAATCCCTCAACCCTAAGTCCCTGAACCTAAACCTTAATCCCCAAATCCCTAAACTACCTAATCTAGGTTGCATGGCAGACGCAAAAGAAAGCTCTCTAATCTCTAAATCTCAAACCCCTAATCCCGAAATCTCAAATCCCTGAAACCTAAATCTCAAATCCCTAAATCTCAAATCCCTGAACCCTAGATCTGTAGCATTCCTCAGGTGCCAACGTCCTAGTCGAGGTGGCGCTTTCTGCAAGGCCATCCTGCCGCCAACAAGCTTTAGGGTTTGGGGCTTAGGGCTTTATAAGTTAGGGTTTAGGGTTTAGGATTTAGGGTCTAGGCTTTAGCGGGTTTACCGCCTGGGTCTTATGGTATTCCAATGTAGTGCGCGGCCTAAAGCATGAGGGCAGTTGAAACACCCTAGGGCTCCAGTTACCTAAATAGTAGGTTACTGGGCTATGTAGCTATAGAGTATATAGAACCCAGTTCCCATTATTTTGGTAACTGGAGCCCTAGGGACAGTTGGCAGCACTCAGGCTTCGCACACCGATAAAACCGAGTTTGCGTTTGGAATTTCTCACAATTTTAGGCACCTGTTTGGTCCACAGCATAAACTTGAAACAGTGGTTCACGCCTGTGGACGCAAGGCCTTGTGACTGCCGTGGCAAAGGAATATCGAAGCCACGTAACTGTAATCGATGTGAAGCTACCCAGCCGGAATGGCACTGCATAAGCAACCTGTGACATCTGATGCAATCACCCAAGCTGACCATGCTTAGGGAAGAAGCACGGCACAGCTTGAACCATGCTAAGCACTCCGAATTACAGTGCTGGTAGCTTTGCTGGCCTGTTTTTGTGTAACCCCAGAAGCCCAGTTACCTATATATTGGGTTCCTGTCCTTAAGTCCCTATATAAATTTGTATCATCCATAACCCAAGGACCTACTATATGGGTACCTGGGCTTCTAGGGTAAGACGAGGCATGCCATCCACAGAAAGCAAATTCTGCAGTCAAAGCCGCACCTCCAAGGTTGCCCGGAAGCCACAGTCTGCAAAGTACCTCCCGGTCACAAGGTTTCATTGCGGCTTAACACACTAGAACCCATGTGAGCCAAAGTAAACACCTCCTAGTATCCCCCTTAATAAACCCTATAATAGTGTATACCCTATGTAATCCCCTATATAACCCGCTGTAAGGAATTTTGCATCCTGGCTCATGTTGACAAGACCCCAAGGGGTGTTCAGGCAAGCTCGACATTTCCTGGTCCCAAAGATTGCCCAGGCTGAGTTTTCAACCTTCTCCCCTTAATTTGGGATATGGTTGAACTCGGTACAATCAAAATCCAGAATTCCGGCCCTCAGAGTTCAAACAAATGGGTTCCCAACCTGTCAGTGCCTAGCTTCTCAGCCCCTCCCCCCAGGGTTTAGGGGGCCTAAACCCTAAACCGTTGAGAGCTTAAGGGCCCTGCTAGACGCATGAGACTAACAGCCTGGACAAATACATCGGACCACGCCACACATTTTCGGGGTCATATTTCTATGCCGGCCGAGGGCTTCCAACACGCCTCTACCTTACACGTACCATACCAAATTTCTTACTACAATTCAAAGTATCTCCGTGAAAATCAGCTATAGTCCGAGCTCCTAGTATTCCCCTTAATAACCCCTATAATCGTACCCCATTACTACTCTCTATAACACCCAAGAGGGATATGAAGGCTTTGGAAGTCCCGGCAACCGATGACTCGTGGGCACGCTTGAAGGATTCGCTGGTCATACCTGGGAGCAAAGTTGTCGTTGCTCCGGATGAGCGACGCAGTGGCCTCAGATCATTAGGGTTTAGTTAAGGTTTAGGGGTTTAGGGTTTGGTGTTTTAGCGTTTAGGGTTTTAGGGTTTGGGGTTTTAGGGTTTGGGGTTTTAGGGTTTAGGGTTTTAGGGTTTAAGGTTTTAGGGTTTAGGGCTAGGGTTTCCTCAATTTCTAAGAGGATTCTGGTAACCCGAGCCCCCAAAGAACGACACGGATTATGACCATCATCTGGGTCTTTACTATCAGGGTTGGGGTTACCAAAATCCTCGTATCGACAACGTCATACCCTAAGGGTCCAAGGACCCAAATAATAGGGCTTTAGGGCACAAATGCCACTAATATTAGAGTATTGGCCCTAAAACCCTTTTATTTGGGTCCTTGGACCCTTAGGGATAGTACTGAAGTTAGGATTGCTGCCAGTGCTGGGACTACCATCTCGCTGGACCTCTGGGATTTAGGATAGTAGGACCCTAAACTCTACAGTTTAGGGTTTAGGGTTTAGGGCTTAAGGGTTTAGGGTTGGTTTGGGGTAGTAGGAAGCATGGATTACAGGACCTCCGGACATTGGGCTTAAGTATGACTATACATGCTAATGGGTTTCAAGCTTGTAGTCTTCTATATATGAGGATAATGGAAAAGAAAATGGAAACTACTATATTCTAATGAGGATGATATGTAGGTTGTATACCCTAGTCTTCTTAAGACCTCCGATTCTGGGGTTTTGCTATAGGACCCTCAAATACCACCCGGGACCCCCAAAACCCGTGAAAGTAGGGGACCCCTGAAACTAAGTGGAACCTCAAAAACTTAGGAGAAGACAACCCCCTAAAGAATATAAATCTATCCAGAGCTACTTGGGCCCCCACAGACAATAATAGAAGATGACCCCATAAAGAACCCTTCGAACCTATCCCAAGCTAAACCCTAAACCCTAAACCCTGCCTGCGAAGGCCAAACGCTGGAGGATCGAGTCAGGTGAGAGAATCCATCAATTATCCCTAAATCTTAGATCTAAACCCCCTAAACCCTAAACCCGAATCATAGTCAAAGGATCTTTCAAGAACAGGCTTCAAGCCCTGTATCTCAAAGGCAATCGTAGTGAATGGAGCCTCCTTGGGCAATGGTGATCTCATGTTGACTGCAGCCTTGAGACGTGCGCCCCTCAAATTTCAATCTACATACCGATCCTCCCCCAATAGAAGAACCTGTCAGGTACTTTGGGAAATAATCGAAGGTCTATCTCATCGTCAGCAGGTGCGCTGGGACTCTCTTTTGCATCGAGCGTTGCGCAACTTGATCCTTATGCGTCCTCCCGGCATTCTAAAGACATGGGCTCAATAATGGTTGAGAGTTTGGGGGCCAAGGGCCGCATTTCCTTTCTGGATGTATCAGGCTTCAGCTTCCAAATCATGGTCACTAGAATCCCCAGAGATTAGCCGAGATAGGCTTTCTGCAAATCATTGGAAAAGAACTAAAAGCCCAATCAGTTTTCCCTTGCGCGATGCCGTCTGTGAAGCTCGACCAGACGCGCGTCGCCACCTTGAAGGCAGGATCTCATTTCAGTTGGCTAATTTTATGGGATTGCAGGGGCTTCCCATTCCTGATGGCAGGTGTTCTATGAAGATGCGCTGCAGCTGGAGGAGATGATGAGGAAAAGGTATGAAAAGTTGGCCAGCAACCTTGGCATTTCAAACAAGAAGGTGAAGAAAAAATTGGAAGCTACTCCCCCCAAGGCAGGTTCCTGAATATTGCGTTTTCAGTTTTTGGAAGTGTGAGCTTGTAAGGCGCCGTGCAACTTCACATTTGTGGACATCCCAGAGAATGGGAAAATCTCCGCAAATTTCGCACTGACCTTACTTAGCATAGACCCCGCACCTCTTGTTTCTCATGTAGGCTTTGAATCATTCTGAGGCTGAATCTCCGCATGGAGATGACAATTTCAATTTTGTCCTCGAGTTTGTCGCAACCTTCAAGGGTATGTGGCCAACTTATCGTGAGATGGTGGTCTTGCTGGCTGCTTTTAGGTTATGTGCCACTACCTCCCTGTTTGTTAAACATGTTTTCGGTTGACAGGCAGCCTTGTCGCAGACGGCAAACAAGTTTCCAATGGTTGTTGGCGGCCCCAACAAGCTCCTGAAGCAGGATGGACATCCTTGGCTTACTGCCAGTTGTGATGAGACTTTGTTTGCTTGTCAGGCTTGGGCTGAGGAGGAAGCCAAGGTCCAGCGAGATCTCATCAGCTACTCGCGCCGGCGCGCGCGCAAATCAAAGAAGACCAGGCATTTTTGTTGCGCAAGTGGTAGTCCCTGCTTGCATTCATGTTTGTTCCTGGGAGGTCTGATTTGGAAAACCTGGAAATCATCAAGGATTTGATTCGCACGAAGCAGGCCTCGCGCATCAACTCATGGGGTGCTTTTGCTGCTTTTGTTGGAAGTTGGCATGTGCGGGCAAGTCATTCAGATTAGTTCTTGTGTAGGAAGGATATCCTGACCAATCGGACGTGGGAGAAGAAGGGGAGGAAGAACAGGAGGAGCAAGATGATGAAGTAAGAATAAGCGAGGACGAAGAAGAAGCCGCGTATGAAGAAGCGTCCGACAATGACTCTTCCGATGAGGAAAAAATCTTGCCGGAAAAGAAGGAAGGAGAAGAGGATCAGGAAAAAGAAAAGGCAAAGGATGATCGTGGGGAAGATGCGGTAGCCTCACACAAGGAGGAAACGCAGGAGGACGCTGGGAACAATACCGTGGAGAAGGAGGCGAAAGAGGAGGTTAAAGAAGAGAAGAAGGAAGAAACGAAGGAAGCTGAAAAAAGAAAGGAAGAAGGGGAGGGCAAAGAAAAGGAGAAAGAAGAGAAGGAAGATATGAAAGAAGAGGAGAAAGAAGAGGATAAAGAAGAGGAGGAAGATATGAAAGAAGAGGAGAAAGAAGAGGGGTTAAAGAACCTAGTTTTGGCAGCAGGTAATCCGAAAAAAGGCCGTCAACAGCAGAAACCTGACAA
>CAJNIZ010007691.1:45427-58400 GCA_905231905.1 Symbiodinium pilosum
TTAGGGTTTATAGTTCGGGGTTTAGGGTTTAGGGCTTCGTGAACTCTGCTCCCTCTCACCGGGGTTCGCATACATTTGCAGGCTGATCCTCAGAAGGGTTCCGAAGACAAACACATGTTGTGTTGGGTTTCAATATAATGGAGTTGCGGCTGTGTTGATGGTCAGGACTATAGCTCTTTTTAGGGTCCCAAATACGGACCCTAAAACTTGGGAACCAAAACGGGACCATACTTTTGGGAACACTGCATACCCAAGAATGACCCAGAATCGAACGACATAAACCCTATAAGCCCTTCAATCTATGTATATACACTCCCACGTTTCATGTGTTTTTCCAGTTTCTTGCCTATGTAATTTTTTGTTCTTTGAACAACATATCCCCATCAACACCGTTGAGCAGAGGCAGCAAGCGCGGGGAATAGGACATCTAAGCTTGGGCCATATTCTGGATGCAGGGTTTTAGGGATGAGGATTCCAAGGGTTTAGGGTTTAGGGTTGAGAGGTTTTGGGGTTAGGGTTTGGGGCTTATGGTTTGGGTATTTCAAGGCTTTAGGATATTTGGGTTGGAGAGATTAGGGTTCAGGCCTTTGGTTTGTACTTTGCGTCTAGCATTGGCAGGCCAAGGAATACCCAAGCACTACACGTACTGTTGATTCGAAAAATCCTGCATGACCTCAGTCTACCATTGCACCATAATTCCCGAGGCACAAAGCATACTAGGACACCAGTAAATAGGATCAACAAGCTCACCCTTGTTTAGTATAAACTAATGTACAAGGAGCCTAGGCCCCCCAAGAAGGAAGGGGGGCTTACTGACTGTGAAACCCAGTAGAGAGAGTCATACAAAGTTGTTAGTATGACGCCCATCACCAGATGTCGCTTCAAGGCCCCTATGTCTTGTGGTGTCTCAAAAACAGTCGGGGAACCTCCCCGTAAAATGGCCAAAACCCTACACTCTATCTACTAGCGCGTATTTTGGGGAAAGAATACATTAATGAACTCACTCACAACTCGCGGGTCGCTCACAGTATGCAAAATTAGGGTCCCCTTCATATACACCCAGAACACTAGAATCTCTATTGTGATGAATCTTACAAGCCGACGCCCCCCGCCGCCCCCCCCTCTCCCCCCTCCCGCCGCCAGATTTTGGAACCCCTAAACACTCCACATTCCTATAAATCCATACATACCCCAATAACCCCTTCAAAGGGGCATCCTTCTATCCGGGGCCCTAAACCCTAAACTGAAAAGCCGTGAACCATCTGGATGCCCACAGATTCATGCGCCTTGCGCCTGCTATCAGGTCGCCAACTTCCCGTCCCTTCCTTAGCTTCACTGGCAATCCCTTCCTAGGGTGTATGTGCGCATGATTTTGGGCTTGGGATTTAAGGTTTTTGGATTTAGGGCTACGTTTTCTGGACCCTATACCCTAAACCCTTTCTAGTTGCTGGTGCTTAGTAGGGAGTAAAGGAATATAATCCCTATTTACGTAATCCTTATGAAATACATCTCAAAATCCTAAATCCAAAGCCCTAAACCCTAAACCGTCTCTAGTCTGTGGGATATTTGGTCTTTGAGCTATAGTCTACACTCCTAGTATCCCCCTTAATAACCTCTATCGTACTGCCCTATACAATCCCCTAAAAATCCCCTTTAAGGACTTGAGACCCTAAAGCCTGAACCCTATATAATCTCCTATATGAACCCCCTTAAAGGCTTCAGATCCTAAACCCTATATAATCCTCTATATAACCCCCTTTAAGGACTTTAGACGTAAACCCTAAACCCCTAAACCCTAAACCCCAACCCTAAACCCTAGATCATCCCCCATATATCTCCCTTTAAGGAGTTCAGACTTTTGTACCTGATGAGTTTCTAGCCAAGGTCTAAGAGGAATGCAAGGAACACTCAATAGTACCTAACCTAACCCTAAGGGTCCAAGTTAGGTCCCTTTAAAGGGATATATAGGGTTTAGGGTTTAGGGATATACAGGGTTTAGGGTTTAGGGATATATGGGGTTTAGGGTTTAGGGTTCTAAGGGTCCAAGTACCCAATAATTAGGTACTTTGTGGGTAGTAGTAATTATAGTATAGGTTTTGGGCAAGTATATGATTATTAGGTACTTGGACGCTTAGGGTAGGGGATACCGGGATGAAAGGCAAAGCTGTAGGATTTAGGATCTTAGTGTTTACATACGGGTTTTTTATGGTTTAGGATTTTTGTGCTTGCGTACGGGTTTTAGGGCTTTAGGGTTTAGGGCATAGGGATGAGGCTCTAGATAGCAAAGCGTTTGTTGTTTCCCCAACCCTTATAATGAGGACCCCATAACTACCATATGCGCAAGCCAGGAGATTCTGTTACAAACCTATCTCGCGGAATGGCCGCCGAAGCCTGTTACAAACCCAATGTTTCTGATTCACAGCTATATTGCTGGGGGTTGCTAAGATCACCTTGTGTTTGGAATCCGGTGTACCTGGCGGTTCATGGGCCTTAGGAACAACCAGGACGTTTCAGGCCAATGGCTCATGATTCTACTTGTTACCCCCCTACCCGGCCTCATGTAGGTACCCGCCCCCATCCTAGCATCCTAGCTAGGGTGACAACCCCAGCTCTAAGCGGTTTGGAGCTTAGGGTTTATAGTCCCCCTTAAATAAATAGAATATGGCGTTGGGCATATTAAAATAAGATCCCCATATACCCCAAATTGTATCTACTTAAGGAGACTATAGTAATCTGCAAGGAGGGAGAGACTGGCTGCGGGCAGCAGTCAACGCCAGGACTTCCAGAACCCTAAACCTAAGCCTTAATCCCCTAAACCCCTGAACCCTAAAACCCTAAACCCTAAACACCCTAGAACCCAAAGCCCTAGACCCTAAGCCCTACACACCCTAGTAAGACACTGCTTACATCATCCTAAACGTTGCTAAGTGATCTCCACTCCTTCATAGTAACGCCCCTCCCCTGGTAACCAGTATTCCCGCTTTCACAGTATACATGACAAGGGTGTGATTTATTATCACGTGGCATGTTAGGGTTTAGGGTTCTTTAACAGCATACATGACAAGCGTGTGATTAATTATCATGTGGCCTGTTACTAGGGGACCCTAAGGGTCCCAGTACCTGATAATCATATACTTTACCAAAACCTGTACTATAATTAGTATTATCAGAAACCCAAGTAGCTAATTATTGGGTACTTGGACCCTTAGGGGAGGCAACTAGTAGAAATTAGATGGTGACCTCAGATGTGGGTTCGACAGCTTTAACCTTGAGGTGTTAGGGCTCAGGGTTGAGGGAGTAGCCTTTTTATTAGGGAGGACACTAGTGAGTTGTGCTCTCTCAGCAAAGATTGATGGCGAACTGCTAATTCGGCTCCCCTGCCCCAGATCGAACCCACAACTTGAAATATGAAGCCTTGTCTCAAGCCCACTCATACTCATACGTGCTTGCAATTTTCAGAAACGCTCTAACATATTCCACTGCGTGATGCCCTAAGATCCTGACTGTTAGACGGAAAAGCTACAGGTAAGAATCTTGTTCTGGGGGGCTCAGATAGTAAGATCATTCCGTAGCCACAAACCCTAAGCCCTCCAACGAAGCCCTTAGCCTTAATGC
This sequence comes from Symbiodinium pilosum, assembly GCA_905231905.1. Classification (NCBI taxonomy): domain Eukaryota; class Dinophyceae; order Suessiales; family Symbiodiniaceae; genus Symbiodinium; species Symbiodinium pilosum. The sequence continues at coordinate 49,043 of CAJNIZ010007691.1, forward strand.
CGCTACTCCCCCCTGCTGCTGCTTCAAGCCGCTGGCCTAAACCCTAAACGGCCCTAAACCCTAATCAAGCCTGGCTTCGATAAAGCGGAAATCTTCGGCCAGATGCCAATGGGCGCAAAGCTACCCTGGCGAATGCATCGAGACTTGGGTCCAACGGCACACCCTAAGGGTGAAAGGACCCAAATTATGGGGTAAAAAAGGGATTATATAGAAATCATGGAAATAGAAATGGCAACTATTTTTAGGGTTTAGGGTCCAAGGACAAAACTAGTAGGGCTTTAGGGCCCAAATACCACCAATGTTATAATATTTGGGCCCCAAAGCCCTTTTATTTGGGCAGGGATAGAAGCATGGTGGATGGAAGATATCTTGCACCACTTGGTATGCAAGGTGGTGAAAAGTTAATTACCACCAATCCGTTGCGTCAATCCACACTAGGACGCACCTTGGGCCCAGCGCATGCTTTCATGTTTGGGGACTTCGAACTCACAGCATAAAATGCAAATGCGTAAGCTAAGGAATCGGCATGCGCAATAGTTTGCTAAAATTTTAATATGGGTCGCCTCGCAACATATGCATTGCGCCGATCAAAAATGGTGCTGCTTAGCCAGCGCACACTGTGGTCCGGTATACCTCTACCGCTAACCAACGAAAGGCGCGAAGGCAGAGACGATCTGCCACACAAAGGTGGAAGGCCTATACTATACCTGGGCATACAGCCCAAAACAGCTTAACCATACGCTGCAGAGAAAGGGACAGGCAACGGCTGAAACGTCACAGCCCAAGTGGCCCTGATGCCTCGCTAGGCAAGATTAGTTCTACCCCCTCTGCGTCAATGGCCTTGCCGGTTTGGAACCGAGTCCCTCACCCTGGGACCGCACAACGGCACCAGAAACGCATGAAGGTTGCCAAAACCTGTTCTGCCAGAGACCGGGCGCATCGAGGATGACAGCACCCTTTCTAGCTCTGACGAGGGAACTGCACCGCAAAAACCGGGGGGGGTCACCTCTTGACGATCGTTACTGAAGATTGCTTCTGCTTCGGCCTTAGCTTCTGAAGGCAGCACAGAAATATGCCGCTACTGCTAGAAAAGCACTGAACCGACTGCAGCCATGCAGAAGCTGGCCCAGCCCAGTCTTCGCAGCTGTGTTAATAGCTACAATCCAGGAACACATGCGAAGTTGGCAACACTGCCGTGGATGCACGGGAGGTCACATCTCCCGTCGTACCCTATAACCTGAGACTACAAGGGGATCTTGAGAAAGGTGTCCCATATGGCTGTGTACCCAGCAAGCCTGGTTTGGGATGGTTTAGGGTTTGTGGTTTAAATCGTTTGTCTGGGAAGCCTACTTAAACCCCGGTTCTATTATGCCACAGTTCCCCAACTCGCGCAAAGCAGTAGAAGTAGGGGGATTTTTTGTGACAACTATATGGACTGGCAGCCAGCTAGTTCAACAGAGTCCCATACACTGATCTTCGAACGCTCTTATATATATATATACATATATATATGTAGACCAATAGACGAAAGAGAAGGAATACAGGAAGATGCTCTGTGCAGGTGGCTTGAAGAAATGCAACCCCTGCTTGCTGCACCACAGCCTCTCCATCCCAAACTCTACTTGAGGGTCCATGAAACTTACAGAACGGTTATATCTAAGGCTTTCGTCATACTCATGGGTTTTGTCATACTGACATTCCCCCAGCCGGACTTGGTTACCTTTGTGGAAACGGGAGTTTCCAGAAGCAAGGGTCAGGGTGCTATCGGCCTTAGTATCAGTACCCCTCTACGCTCTTGTTTGACTTCAAACCAATCCAAGCCTAAAACGCTGATCGCCATGGCTCAGGGATGAGAACACCTCATCCCAAAGCATTAAAACTCCCAAACCCCTAAGCGCGTAAACAATAACAAGCTACTGCAGACCTCAAGCCCTACCCCTTCATAACTTCATACCCAAACACCCTGAACCCAAAGCCCCTGAACCCTTACATTAGGGTAATGTTAGCTCTATATAGGGCAATATTTGAAAAAATAGGGTGATATTAGCGTTATATTAGGGTTACATCCCAATGTGTTGGGGAGATATATATATATATATACATATGAGTCATAGTCTAAACTCCTAGTATCCCCCTTAATAAGCCCTATACTAATCCCTTATAAAATCCCTATATATCCCCCTTTAAGGAGTTTAGACTATAGCTCATATATATATATATACCCTAAACCCTAAACCCTAAACCCTAATATATATATATATATACAATTTAAACCACAAAGCCCCTAAAACCCTTACGCCAGCCTCCGGAGGTGCACCAGGGCTATCATCGGGCACATCATTCTTCAACTCCTGGACTTTACCCTAAGGGTCCAAGTACCTAATGATCATATACTTACACGCGGTTTAGGGTTTAGGGTTTAGGGTTTAGGGTTTGGGGTCAAAACCTATACCATAGTTAGTATTACCCAAAACCCAAGTACCTAACTATTGAGTACTTGGACCCTTAGGGTTAATGAACTACAGTTAATATTACTCAGATAATCAATGCAAATGGGTTCCCTTTAGGGAATGGGGTAGTTTAGGGTTTAGAATTTAGGGAATATATTCGGGCCTATACTACACTGCAAGAGGGACCCTGTGTCCACTGCTCAGAGTCCCTTAATACGGCAAGTGTTGGCAGCGGCCCCCAAACGGGGAACCCCAAGAATAAAGCAGGTAGGAACACAAGCCCCGACAAGTATATTACTATCATATTCCTGCTACATTCTGGAGGGTCCTCGTTTGGGGTCCCCATAAAGGTCCATTTACAAAGAATACCGCTATCACGGCTAACATGCCAGGCCCTTTAAATTTGGGAGTAAGAGGACCAGGCGGGAGGGATAACTATCGGAACTGGATGTGCTTCATGCCACCCATCTTCGCACATGTTCTAGCCAAAACCACCGGTTCTTATGCTCTACCCAGACTCTATCTATGAACAAACTAAACCTTAAACGGATTCCGTGTTCGGAAAGCACCCACTGCAACTGAAAGAGCCGAACTATCTAACCATTTCAACTATTCGAGTTGTTCACTCAACAAATTCAACTAAGTCTGTTAACCCAATTAGCCTGATTATTCAAGTCGATTTCAATTAGCTCAAGTAAACCGCTCAGCTTCATTATTACAAGTACTTCAAGTAGTTTAACTGTTTCAAGTAGTTGACATAGTTCAATTACTACGATAGTTTAACTGATCGAAACTGACTGAAAATTGCTTAAATTATATGAATTCATGGAATCAAGTAAGTAAGTTATTTGAATCATTGACTAATTTATTTACTACATTGAAGCACTAGAGGTAGTTGGACAAATTAGCTGACTCGTATTGATTGAGCTAGTTAAGTTAACTCAAGTAGCGGAACTAGTTGACGGACCCACATAATTCAACTGGCTAAATTAGTTCAACTCCATTCCCCAATTCAATCAATTTCATTAACGGGATTCGCGCTAATGTGTCATTGAATGAACTGACTACTTCAAGCAGTTCAACTGGTTCAGCCAATTCGAGTAGTTGCGTTCATTCACCCAATCACCTTCATTGACTGGAAGTGAGTCATTTGCATTAGTTGAATTAATTGACTAATTTGAACCATTCAACTGGTTTGACTCATTTGGATAATTGATTCATCATGTCAATCAGTCAACATCATTGGCCGCAAGCCAAATAGTGACGTCAATTGTGCAATTCAATGATTTCTACCAAGTAGTCTAATGCACCTGGTTCAGTTAATTCAGATAGTTGAAGCACTTCGAGTAGTTCAAGTAACTAGGTCAGTATAGTTCAATTGAACTAACTCACTTTATCTAATTTTCTACTTCGAGAAATTCAATTACGTTAACTAATTGTCTGACTGAAAATGAACCACTTGAGCTAGTTCAATCAGCGGAAGGAGTTAGTTCAATTACTTGAGTTTTCTGAGCTAACTGAGCTACGCGAATGAATCAAACTAAGTGAAAAAGGTGGTTTACATGAATTGGTGGATCTTGGTTTAGGCAACTAATCTAGTTAATGCAATTGTGCTTGAGTTGAATGCATTAAGAACTTCAATTTATGAATCTGTTCGTTTACTTCAAATGCCTTAACTAATTACTTCAGTAACTTACATGACCTCAGTTTTCTAAATTAATCCAAGACATACTCCATAAACCCGAACCCCTAAACCCAAAATATGCAGCGTGCAACCTCACCTCTTAGGGTTTAGGGTTTATGCTCATAGGAATGCTGAACAGACTCCAAAAAAACAAACTCTCAATGGCACGAGAAGCTCTGCAATGTTCAACAGATCCACAAAGTCCAAGATTCTGGGCCTATGGGCTACCTAAAGCCCAAAAGTATGTAAAATAATAGCCCTAAACACCTAAAAATAGCCCAAAACGCCATTATGTTACATACTTTTGGGGTTTAGGTATGGAGGAGTCAGATGCTAGGCCCCCTCGCAGTGTCTCGTGGCCATACCGAACAATATAATACTTCAAAGAAAACCAAAATCGAAACCATGAAACTCACGAATCACTGTGATGTTCAAGAAGTTCCAGAAATTCGAGAATTCTAGAGTCTATGGAGGAGCCGGGGACCAGAACCCCCACTCTTTTGGAAGTTTTGCACTTGTACGAACGTTAGAATGTTTCGTGGCCCTCACCCTCACCAAACATAGTAGTGCTCAAACATCCAAATGCTGAACTTCACGAAACACTGCAATGCACAACAATTCCAAAATTCACAAAATGCTGGGGCCTTGAAAAGGTCAGGGGCCAGCATTGCGAAATTTTGAACTGTTGTGGCTTTACAATGCTTTGCGGCCCTTCCCGTTGCCAAACCTTGTAACGCTCAGCAAATTTGAAAGCTTGCAAAAGCGGAATCTCACGAGCAACTCTATAATGCCCAAATCTCCGACAGATCTACAGTTCTGGGTCTATGGAGGCGTCAAGGACCAGGCCCCCTAACATTTTCTACGTTTGAGCATTACCGTGTTTCATGGCCCTCAAACACTGTAATGCCCAAAGCATCCAAAGATTCACGTTTTTTGCTTGCCTTTAATTTAAATTTTCTGGCCATAGACACCAAAATCTTGGCATTTGGGAATGTTGCGAGCATTTCAGTGTTTGATGAGGTTCATAGTTTGGAGCTTTTTGATGGCATTTTTCAACACTACAACCCTAAACCCTTAAACCTCTTCTCATTATATGTCAATCCCTAAGGGTCTAAGCCTAAGCACCCAAATAATAGGGTTCTAGGGCTCTGTTATTTGGGTCCCTGGACCCTTAGGCTCGGGTTCCCAAAATTAGGGGTAGGGTCCTTATAATAAGGGGTAAGGAACTTTGGGTCTATGTTAGGGTCTACCCATTTTTGGGAAACTACCATATTACACAAGCGGGAGGGATGCATAGGGTTTACAGTTTACCCTCCATAGAGAGGCATTGCTATGGACACTTGAACCTGCAGTTGGGATTAGTCCTTTGTCATCACGGGGGCGGTATTGGCTTTGGCTCATATTGTATAACACTGTGCTCTCATGAAGCTGCCGTATATATGGTGGATTCTCTTCAAACTGTCCGTGGAAAACCTTCATATTCTGTGGTCTGCATCTTATTTACCAGCATCAAACCCAGTATATATGGCACAGCAGTCCTTTCAACTATGAGGCCCAACATTCCCATTATCACGTTCTGATCTACTGCCGGCGGGCTTTTGCATGAGGCACAAAAGGGACGTCCAGAAATTCAGGTCCGGAACATAGGGATTCCCCATGGAAAAAGAGCCTTCTGCTGGAGATTCAAGCAGCCCAGCAAGGATGTGCCCGCCTCTCCGTCCAAAATGCTTTGGTAGAGCCGCTCCCCAACCTGCAGGTACAGGGACAGCCTTTGATTACCTGAAAGCCTACCGCCCAAACAAATTAACAGCAGCAACAGGAAAATGCAACTCACAAAAAAAGACAGCTCATGATTGCCAGGGAAATCCAGTTCTGAACCTAAACCCCTTGGCCCTTAAGACACAGCACCCCAACCCTTAGGCCCTAAACACTCTGCCCTAGACCCTGAGCCCTTAACCCTAATCTCCAAGCCGAGGGGCAAACCGTCCGAAGCGCTCCCGATTTCCTGGCCTCACAGCATGGGTCAGTCGACTTACACCTTAGGAACAGCCGACACACACGGAGTCAGCAATCAGCTCTATCCTAGGCCTCATATACTTGCCAGCACCATCTTAGGTATGCAGGGTCTTGGAATTCGGACCATATTGAGAGTATAGTCTGCCACTGTATTCAAGAAGTTCAGGAATGTCTCTTTTGAATGTTTCTTCCGCATGCCGCCGCAAACATCAGGTGAGTCTTCGGAGAACTATGACAATTTCAAACTACGAACCTTGCTGCAACCGTCAGACTACGAATGTGCACAGGCACACTCCTCAGTCGGGAACCCTACGCCCCGAACCAGAAAAGGCTGCACTGGAGTCCTCCGGATGGCACGGCCGATGACGCGCCACTGGGCGTCGTTGAGGAAGCTGAAGTAGAAACGGTTTGTAACACCTCCGAAATCAAACTTACTGGTTGTTAGTAAGGAATAAGGGAATATAATCCTATACAATATATTCCCGTATTCCTAGACCCTCCTCGGCTTAAGTACCCACTATTAGGGACCATATATCCCCAATTAAGGGTACAAGGAGGGTCCTGGTTCTCTACTAACCACCAGTAAGCAAAAGTGATGGCTCAGGCCCTGAGAGGGTTGGGGCCGCAACACCCAAGAGGAGTCACGCCTTCAGGTTTCAGGGGGGCATTGTGGGGAAAAAGGTCGAAATGTGGGTGCCCTTAGGGATTGTGGGATATATGAGCTATAGTCTAAACGCCTAGTATGCCCCTTCATAAGCTCTATATTGCTCCCCTAGATAATTCCCTGTATAGTATTACCTCCTTACAGGTTTGAGACTATAGCTCACATGAAAATTTCCCCAAAGTAATGGGACCCCAATATAGACCCCCAAATACTCTAGTCCTTATTATGGGGACCCCAAAAAGGTACCCCGAATGTTGGGAAACCCCCATACAGGAATTCGACGTACGGGTTACTTTTCTGAAGGGGAGTAGACCGCAGCTCAGTCTTCCAGAAGGGGACTTGCCATCCAAAGCCGCGTAATGGGCATTTGTCAACACTGGGGTTTATAGATAGCCCCCCTTAAGTAGATAGAATATGGGGTATATGGGGATCTAATTATCGTATACCCAAAGCCATATTCTATCTACTTAAGGGGGACTGTAGGGTTTAGGGGTGTAGGGTAATACGGACTCCCACAATCCTCTCAGTATCCTTATGGACACCCCTCGTATACCTTGGGCCCCAACCATAAACCCGAAACCCGTAACCTTAAGCCCCCTCCTAAACCCCCCTTTCTGAGAAACCCACAAATTGTACCCAACACGACATGAAGAAGACAACCAGTGGCCGCCTCCGGAACGAGTGGCCAGGAGCTTGGAAGTGTTGTAGAGGTCCTTTTATTTTAGGGTTTAGGGTTTTAGAGCTTTAAGTTTTGGCGCTTTACGGCTTTGTAAGGTTTTAGAGTTTGGGATTTTGTGCGGGTTTGAGAAAACTCCTGGGTTCCCATAACTACCCCCTCTATTACTGCCCCCTTTGGGGGAGCCCGAAGTTCAGCTTGCTAAAGGTTAGTCAAGGCTCATTAGATGGGAACCTACAATGTGGGGCTCTTAAGGTATACATTAAGTTCTAAGTTACTTACAATGAGATAAAGCCAATTCTACGTCCTATAAGTTATAGTTATGAGGTTTAAAAATAATTATGTAACTAGGGGGCACCGCCCTGTAAGGAGATTCATAGGAGCCACGAGGGGAGTCCATCGTCAATCATACTTAGGACTTAGGTGGACACCCCACCCAGTAATAGTCAGTATAAGGGATATTAGGGTCCTCATATACGCCTGAGATACCCTATGAGCGGGTGAGGCTGGGGGGTCCACCTAACTTAGGGCCCTGGTTTTGCGAGACGAGTCCTCACTGTATGACAAATGCTGGAATCAAGAAACAAATTGCAACGTCTTCGACTACAGGACAGGATCATGCGAACAAAAAGCCATACTGACCGTTTATAGTCTGTGCTTGGAGACCTCAATCACCAAACTTCAAGATGGCGTACCATCGTAGCGGATTGATTGTACGGAGTATCCGGGGAGTGCTCTGCGCATTCATTCTGCTACTGCGCTTTCAGCACCAGAAGGTTTCAGTGGCCATGGTGCGCCCTGCATTCGAGTACTTCTGAAAGGAACCCTGATATACTCCCTGATACGAACCCCCATAATCCTCCTATAACCGCTATTTTGCATCCCTAGGGCTACCCCTGCTGTGAGAAACTCCCTACTTTGAGAATCTGCTGTTTGTCTTCCGAATTGGACTAGGGCCTAAACCTGGGAGTAAGCTTACCATACTTGATGAAGGGACGCTGTAGGGCGCAGTGTAGGGTTAATTGGTGATTCGCCGGAGTACTATTTGAAATTGGGTTGTTCTATTGCTGAAGAATTACATTCAACACCCTTCCCAGAATAAGTCATGCCGCTGAGTTGCGGAGAGGTCATAATTCTCATACCGACCTGAGTCCAGAGTGGCCAGTGGGGCTGGTTTAGGGTTTAGCATTTCTGGCTACATGCAAAAGGACAGCACGCAATGATGGACTAACTGGACACATTGCTTCGACATGCGAAGGTTCCTGCGAGCAAGCGCAAACGGATAGTAAGCCCTCAGCCAAGGTCAAATTTCGATATACTATAGTATATTATAACATATTACAGTCTATTATAATATCTTACAATATACCATACTATACTACAATATACCATAATTAATGTACTACAATATACCATAACATACTATAGTAGCCCTGCTGCGGTCACAGCAAGCTGGCTCAAGAGAGAGGACAAGCACAGCTGCAACCGTAAACTCTCAATTCGAAACCGACCCTAAGGATCCAAGGACCCAAATAATCGGGCTTTAGGGCCCCAATGCTATAATGTTAATGGTATTTGGGCCCAAAAGCCCTTCTATTTGGGTCCTTGGATCCTTAGGGACTAAAGCTCCAACCCTGAACCCCAACCGTACAGATCTTAAACCTGAAGCCCTAAAGCCTGTAACCCTAAAAACCCCGACACTTGAAGTCTAAACCCTTCAAAACCTAAACCCTACACTATTGAGGGTTTAGGATACTGTGCTGGCCTTTGGTTAGCTAGGAATGAAGGAATGGATCCTTATAGTAGTCCCTATAAAGCCCATTATAGTAGTTTCCATGTTTTTCCATTCCTCCATTGCCAGCTAACCA
>CAJNIZ010007691.1:65345-75672 GCA_905231905.1 Symbiodinium pilosum
ACCCTAACAGTCCAAGGACCCAAATAATGGGGTTTTAGGGCCCAAATACTATAATATTGTTGGTATTTGGGCCCTAAAACCCTATTATTTGGGTCCTTGGACCCTTAGGGTTAATGACGGAGATAAGTGGGGCTAGTACATGGCTTCCAGGAGCTGTAAGGATACTCACTGGGACTCACTAAGTCCCCCTGACCCTCCAAGTGCACCCTAAACCGACCTGTAATCCCTGTGATCCCTAGACCCCGCCTAGAGCATCCTAGACCCTGAAAGAGGCAAAGAAACCAACATGTGAGCGCAAAGCAGGTTTTAGGGGAATACATTGGTTACCATAACACTCAGGGTCCAAGTACTCAATGAGCATATACTTCCCAAACCTGTACGTACTACAATTACTATTACCCTAATCCCAAGTACCTAATTCTTGGATACTTGGACCCTAAGGGGAAGTAAACCAAAAACTGTTAAGCCTGGGGTCATTCCCCCTTACAGTACCTGTTGCCACAATGGGTTCTAGGAGTTATAAGAACCCCCTTAATAAGGTCCCTTTAAGGACAGTTATTGGGAGGGGGACTGACCCAAGTTAAGCCAGTTTAAGCCAGGTTTCGTCTGGACACAGGGGCCCTGCCGGCGGCAAAGGCTCGCGAGGCAAGGCCGAAAATACCTGGGACTGGAAGGTTCATATTTCTCCTTATCAGCCCTTAACCAATGGACTCATGGTTTGGGGTTCATAGGCTCTGTGGTTTAGGACACGAATTAAGGCTTAGTAGGTTGAGCTATGCAAGGTTAAGTTAAGGGCTTTCAAGTTGCAGAGCTGTCCATCACCCTCCTGGTTACATAGGAAAGTTGTCGCGACGCCGGCCCCTGTACCTACAGCAAAGTTTTTGACTGGTCATCCAGACTAAGGCCCACCCCTGCAAAGAATACCAAAAGGTAGACTTGAAAACCTGAAATCGCCCCATAGAACCCCACAACAACCTCCCTACCACAACCTTCCCTGTACCCTCTAAACAGGGAGTAAAGGCTCCCTATTTAGGGTAAAAAAGAGAGTAGATGGAGGGTCCACGTATGGAACAGTGTCCTCTATCCCCATAATCCACACCCTACATAGTAGTTTCCATTTTCTTTTCCGTTATCTCCATATAACCCCTATATAATACCTATATAACCCTATATAACCCCTATATAATCCCTATATTATATAACCCCCTATATAATCCCTATATAATCCCTATATAAACCCTATATAACCCCTATATAACCCCTAAAATCCACATCCTCTCGCTCAAAGGCGTCGGAGGCACCTACCAGAAGCACTGCCCAGGCAAATCTCCAGCGAGCCTGGACATGGCAAATGCATTAAACGTGTAGGGTTTAGGGTTTAGGGTTTAGGGTTTAGGGATTAGGACTTAGGGTTTAGGGTTTAACGCCATAAGAATGAAATCTTTTTGGCTGTTTAGGGGTTGTAGAAGAATTTAGGACACTACAAATGATCAAATATCCTCAAACCTACCCTTGGTTAAGGGATACATGGAAGTTACATAACTCCATACGTGTGTAGGAAGCCCACTCAATATATCCCCCAGATATTACCCACATGTCCCGAGGGTGCCGAGGGGTCACCCTAATTCCTTTGAAGCCTCAACCCTAAACCCTATAAACTTTGTCAGGGGATCATCATAACTGGCTTCATTGGTGAGGCACCCACAACTTTGGGAAAGTTGTGGGCCCAGTATGAGCTCAGGAAGGGCTACCTGATTACTACTTCACCACCCTGGCCAAATGCTAAATCCTATACCAATTTACGCGCTTTCTTCCATTCCACCTCCCGCCTGCACTAAACCCTAAACCCTCAACCAACACGTCGAGCAAAGCAAACCGCAAAACACGCATGGATTGCTGCCTCACTGGCACAGGTCGACTTTCTCTTGCTGATTGTTAGTAGGAAGTCGAGGAATGAAGCAGAAAATGGAAACTACACATTTCGGGGGAAATATGTGGGCTCCATTCCCTACTAACAACCAGTAACTTATGAAGCATTTCGGGTGAGACTGGGTCGTGGGGCCCACCCAGAAGGATGGGACTTCCTTAAGAAAGGTGCCAGGGCACACGAAACTCCCATATCAGCCGGCCATGCAGTCACCATCTGCAGCTACAGCACATGCGCATTTCAACATATGTGCGATCCCCGTTTGAGGAAGCTTTGTTACCCCAGGAACCGCTATAACAATAACACCGGACTATCGCATGATTCTGATAGGGTCCCAGGGGTGGGATTTCAAAAAGCCCGCGATCGCCCTATATGAAAGAGCACCTAACACACAGTCCAGAGAAGGGACCACAAATTTGGCGCGCGCACACACACATGGAGAAGGGACATAATTATCAACAAGGGGGCTTCGGCAACATAAAGGCTTGGGACCTAGGGCTCAGTATTGAGGCTTTAAGGTATAATCCCCCTTAGCTAGATAGAATATGGCTTTGGGTATATTTTAATAAGATCCCCATATACCCCATATTCTATCTACTTAAGGGGGACTATATATCACTCCTTTTGCAACTCATTGCTCGGATTTTGCAGTGTGACCAGCAGGCATGGCATACACGAGGGTTGACTCTGACATCGATCAACTTTGCTCTGGCTCCAAGTTAGGTCCCTCTAAAGGGATATTTAGGGTTTAGGGATATATAGGGTTTAAGGTTTAGGGTTCTAAGGGTCCATGTACTCAATAATTAGGCACTTTGGTTTTGGGTAATAGTAATAGTAATTATAGTATAGGTTTTGGGTACGTATATGATTATTAGGTACTCGGACGCTTAGGGAATGGGAAGGAACAGGGTGAATGTTACATGTGTCTTTGGCGATTCATATAGGGACGACTATCAGGATCCATTCTTTCATTCCTTGCTAACCAAAAGTAAGTCAAGCGCAGACAGCCCACCCCATATCCAGGCAAAGGGTCGCTTCACATCTGGAAGCGACAGAGCCTACGGTCTGCGCTTGAGGACCCCAGACCCCTGGGAGGATCTAAAAATTTAGATCCCCTATATAAAGCCATAATAACCCCTACATAATCCTTATATGATTCCCCATAGTCTTCTAGGGGATCTAATTTTTAGATCCTCTTGGGGGTCTGGGACATTATGACAAAGATGATACGTAGATGGCATAGCAATAGGAAAACAATTCAAATCTTTATCACCGCCAGTTGCCACAAGTACTCACGTCGATCGTTTTGACCAACGCTTCTGAACAGAGGCAACCCCCCTATCCCCTGATATCGGATGCGGCTCCCCTTTGTTTGAGCTACGACAGACATATCTAGATGTTGGGAGGGGTGCTTGACACCGGGTGGAAGGCCTTAGAAGCCTTCAGATGCAGAAGAATGCGACGGTAGCATCGGGCGAATTTCCTCATACTGGGACAAGATTTGCCGGCCTGAACAGCAATATTTACGGCTTGGTGCATCCTGGAGCTGGCTCGACCCAGGAGACAAGGGGCTTCCTGGCTTTGGGATTATAAGGTTATATAGGGATAATGGAAAAAATGGAAACTACTATTTAGGGTTTAGGGTTTCATGTAGACCCATGATTAATTAACCCCCTCATTTTCAGGGCCTGAATATTTGGATCCCTACTATAATCCCTACTAAGGGGAGGGGGTTAACACCAAAGTATACCTTAGGTCATTCCCCCGGACAATAACAGTTGGCGCAGTAAGGGTGAGGACTTATTGTAGGCGTAGTAGTAGCCCCTTAGACAGACTCTTTTACGGACGGTCACTGCGAGGCGGAATGACTGAACCCTGAGACCGACAAATGGAAAACACAAAGAAGAACCAATGACAGCCTAGCTGCTGAAGAGCAGAAGGGCCTGTGCTACCAGGAAGGCCAGATAGAACACAAGTGCCGCAAAGCACTCTGAAGAATAGTCCTGGGGATTTCCAAAGGTTAGGGCTCCAATCCAACTAAGGACTATAATATATTTGGCTATTCCCTTTTCATGGCAACCCCATCCTTGACGGTAACATAAGTCAATCCCCATATTACGCCACCACAGATGTAGGAGTAAGCATAGGCGATGGGACAGCAAAGTACTGCCAGAACCGTCTGCAGGTAGCCATCACTGTAGGACATGACGAGCCGGATACACCTCAAGAGGGCTGGCATTTTCGGGGTCCTTGAGGCTATAGACAAGGAAGGATGGGGCTGCTTTTTCTCCCCAAACAGGATATGCAGAAAAAAGCAGCTGGCCTTAAGAGAACGGGGTGGGTGAGCGGAAAGGTAAGGAGCAGGCATAGCAACCATGCAAATGCCTGTGCCCCCAAATACCACTCCACTGACGCAAAACCTTCGCTCCGGGCTGAGGTTTCGCAAGGACCGCTGTCACAACCCAGAGTGTTCACCAGCGAATAGAAATTCATAGGCAAGAACGCAACCACACACAGGTGGTATGGCACATGGGCCTCATGTCCGATACTCTCCACAAATACAGTCTGCAAAGGCCCCCGGACGTAGTCGTTGAAGCGGTCGAAGGCCTTTGGGCAAATTATGCTCATTCATAATCCTGAATTAGGGCCCTTTGGTGTATGTTCCCATTAGAAATTGCGCCTACGGGGGGGCTTGTTGGAGCTCTTTACAATTTGCCCAACCTCTTCCCTGCTGATCTGCTGCGATTCTGCATCAACCCTTCCCGAGCTTTGCGGAATGTCAGAGGAAGTATCCTGCACCCAAAGTTCCACGACCTCAGGGCGAGCTAGTCTAACGCAGATTTCCTGCTGGCACCGCTGAGTCTCCTTGCGTCCATTGCACAGCGAATTTGGCCCGTCGAGCCTGATCTTCGATTACCTGGCGATCGCTAGGCACTGAGCACTTTGCCTTGCGGATGTCGAAATTGGACATTTGTTCCAGCATGAGCTTGTGATTGCAAACCTTTCGCTGGAAAGCCACGCAACCAGGAACCGATGCGGGCAAATAACAGAGGCCAGCCAAGCACCAGATTGCTAGGGGTGCGAGAAAACTAGCCAGCCTAGATCCTTCCTCCATGTAGAATATCTTTGCAAAGAGGGCGTTGAGCGTCACCATAAAGAAAGCAGACCAGTTTGGAATGAGTATCTCAAGAATCTCCAAGAGCGAGGTGCTGAAAAGATCCAAGAGCATGGACGACAATAACCAAGGAGCCAACCAGAGAGGCCCAAACCGCACCTGCAATCTCCCAATAAGACCAACAATGAACATAGAAATTGCAACACTTCCTTATGAACCCTATAAACCCTAAACCTTAGGTTTCTACAATAAAAAACAGGGAAATATTCCCAAGAAGGCTACAGGCAGGCACTCTGTCCAGATGGCCGTATTTGGCGAAGGTTGCCAGTTCCTCGGTCATCAGTGAAGCCTTTCCCTAAGGGTCCAAGGACCCAAATAATAGGGTCCCTTGAAAGGGGTTATAGGGAGAGAGAGAGAGAGAGAGAGATATATATATATATATGGATATGTGGGGATTATATAAGGGTCCAAGGACCCAAATAATAGGGTTTTAGGCCCAAATACTATAATATTATCGGTATTTGGGCCCTAAAACCCTATTATTTGGGTCCTTGGACCCTTAGGGTTTGTATGACCAGAGATCTTTCTAGAGATGTATCCGCAAGGAAAGAAATGCCCTCATGCCAGGGAACCCGCAATCATTCTCTACATGTGCAGGAGATGCCTAGTCATAGGATAACACGCGCAATTTCGATCAACAAGTATTCTCCTCAGAAGTTCCATGTTAATTTGAATAAGGTCCATGTCCCGAAGACGTACAACCCTACATACTGGACCACCCCCACCCTTCCTCGGGTAGGGCATCGAACAAAAAAACAATCAGTCAAAAACATAAATCCAGCATGAACAAAACCAAGAATGTAGTTATACAGAAAACAAGAGACGGTGTCCAAACGTCTTTTTCTGCATGGTGAATCCCACAGCGAATCAAAGGTGCCAGGAGAAAAACCAACATATATCAATAAAAACAAACAGGCCCCTTTTCCGCATGGTGAATCGCTGAACGAATCAATGGTGACACTATCAGAGCCTATTGCATATGGGCACTTACGCAATCTAGGTGGGCCAAGGACTCCGTAAGACCCATTCGCAGAGTGCCATAGCAGGCTTATGGGAGACCGGCCGAAGGTTTAGGGTTTAGACTCTAGGGTCTAGGCTTCCACACGAGAATTGCGTGTGGAACTTCAGGTTTGGGTTCGCGGAACTTACGAAGATGTCCTAGGACATAATAAGATGTCATAAGATGGGCCGTTGGGCACAGAAGTTGCACTGGAAGGAAATTACATTGACCGTATAATCCACAAGAGGGTCTAGCTCCATGCAAATATCTGAGGTAAGAGATATCGAGGATAAACACTACGAAGAGGGAATGTCCTGCGCTCGTAGAATGATAGGCTTTACTGGAAGCATGGTAGCCTTCGGATGTCCGGGTCGGAAACCCCCTGAACCCTAAGCTCTAAAACTCCGCCCCCTACATCTCACTTCGTGCCGTTTGGTCAAGCTACAACACCCCTTGAAGCATTCTCCCGAAATCGCTGAGGGGATCCCGAAAACAAATGACAACTTCGATTTCATCACCTCACCAATATCAAGCGTTTGCCGCCTATTCAGATGCATCGAAACCAGTGAAAATGATGGACAATCTGCTGTGCATAAATACACAAGGCATTGCATATTATACTGAAACTCTAAACCCTAAAACCTGTATACCCATGTGGAAGCACTTGCAAGGGAGCCCTGCGTTAAGTCGTTAAGGTCACAGTCCAGACTCAAGATTACACCAGAGCCGATCAAAAGACGTTTCGCTCCAGAGCACCAGCATCTCATGAGAGCGCGCCACAAACACCTTTTAGGGTTTAGGGTTTAGGGGGGGCTTCCTAGGGACTACTATAAGAATTCGGGATTATAGGGTTATATGGAAAAGACAATGGAAACTACTATTTAGGGCTTAGGGTTATCATGTAGACCCATGATTAATTAACCCCCTCATTTTCAGGGCCTGAATATTTGGATCCCTACTATAATCCCTACTAAGGGGAGGGGGTTTATTAATCATGGGTCTACATTAGGGTTTAAGGGTTCGGGATCCTAGGCAATGATATATGGGGATATACAGTATAGGGAGCAAGCTTATGGTAAGAATAATGGATAATCAAATGGAACAGGAAATGGAACATGAAATGGACACTGGAGTGTGACAGGGAATTGGGTTTAGGGGCTTGGCAAGGATATCCCGCAGAAGCAGTGCTACCTATTATGGTATAGGGTTTAGGGTTTTTAGGGTTTAGGGTTTAGGGTTATTATGGAACTAGTACGAGACTGTAGCCTGTTAACTCTATCTATTTGCCAGCTATAAGCTCCCGAAATCCTTTCATGTGGTTATACTTAGTTCACACTTCCCTGAACCTGGAAGTAGTCCACACTACCCAACTCAGACCCCCAAAGTATCTAAAAATGACTCCCGCAGTGCATAGGCCTCATGGCTTTTAGCCTTGTCAGGCAGGATCCTTTGTGTAGCTACAAAGAAAAACCCATACCCTAAAGCCTGTAAAACTTCCTAACGGGAAATCCAAGTGCAGAAGCCCCTAAGACCTAAACCCTGAACTTTCGTGGCCCAGACACAGGCAATGCGTTCACCTGCAGTGCTTTCATTGCGTCATTGGTCTGGTGTATACAAGCCTTGTCTAACCAGACTGTAGGAAGCCCATATGCAAGGCTGCTCAGCTTGTGCCCAAGGAAAACTGCAACGAAAAAGAGAAGTGTGGGAGCATAGACGCCCGCCAGAACAAGATACCTGACCCCCCCAGGCTGCAGGGCCTGCAGTGGTGACAAGGAAGCATATCACTGACAGCCAGGCACCAATTGAGATGCCCAGGGCCAATTTGAAATTCAAATGAAGGCAAATCGCTGCATACTTCAACCAGCGGTCTGACATCCAAGTGTGGCTGATGAAGAGATCCACCTGGGACGCGCTGTCAACTACCGGTTACTCAGGAAACGGGGGCTCTTGGGGACCCCAGGGTACGAGGGGATTGTTTGGGGGGTTCCCTTATAGGATGTTCAGGGATATTCTTGGGAAACTCTTGGCAGCTATACACGTGCTGGACATAGGACACTAGTATGGAGCTTGCGTGCAACTTTCGCTACGAGGGTGCATCCTTCGCCAACCCCGGCAGAAAGTCTAATTATTCTCTAAAACCCTCACACCCCTAAACCACTAAACCTTAAAACCCGAAACACTGTCCCTAAACCCGAGGTCAGAGTTTGAAGGTGAATGGTTTTAGTGTTCGAAAAAGTTCTTGAAATCCGTTCCCTGTATAAGAGCAGCATTCCAGCTACCATGCCTCATCCACCTTTCGTGTTGACTCGAACTCTGCGTCAAAGGTTTCGTTGGCTGACGGTAAGATGGCGGCACCCACCACGTCCTGGGCTGTTGTTACAGAACTTAGAAGCACGTCACCACATTGCGTATGTGTAAGTTATAATATCTTCCAAATTTGACGTCATACTGAACACTACTATATAATAACAATAATAGTAAGAATGGTAGTTCTGGAGGGTGGAACGCTGTGGGCCCCTTTTCTTACTGTGTCTGGAGGGTTCTGAGATGTTTTACATTGACATGTATATCTGGGGATGACTCCGGGAATGAAGATCTGGGGCCATCCTGACTATGACTCAACTCCATTCTTTTGAGAGAAAGAGCGGGGAGGAATTTCCTTGACACCTTCCCCACACAGAATGTGGAGGAAGCTTCGCCTGTCCCATTCCATCCAGAGAAACAATGGGGCCTCCCCATGAGTCCCGGCATCCCTGGAAAAAGCATGCTATATATTCTTTACATAGCATGCCCTTTCAAACCATGGAGAGTGAATTATGATGCTTTCCTCCGTGTTTATGTGGAAATGCCCTCACTCCGCCGTCCCTTGGTGGAAATCTCCAAGGCAAATTGCTTCAAATCATGGATAGCCTCCTATGGGTCCTGTGAAGGCAACTCGAAATAATTGGAAGTATCGGGAAATAGACAAATTGGAAATACCGGCTGGTGGATCCTATAGTAGTTTCCGTTTTATCTTCCATTATCCCAAGATTCCCCCAATATAACCCCAATGGGTAGCTTATTATCCCAATACTTACGTGGCTCTGCGGCCTTATGCATGGAATCCAGGCCTCGAAGATGGGGATGGCCTTCTTTCTCCTCCTCCTCCTCCTCAGCTTCCACCACCTCTGCCTGCTCCTAAAGCACTCTCCTCTTAGACTATCCACGCCCAGAGATGCATCACATATAGCAAGGGCTCCAAACAGCAAAGTAGGTAAAGTAGCAGACAATGACCGCACGAAATCCAGATTATTGATTTAGTGTCGTTCACTAGGAATGGTGGAAAGCACTCCAAAGTCCTACGCAAAACTGGGGTCCCACAGCGTTCCTTTGTGTAGTAATGGAAATAACCGGATAATTTCGAATAATTTCAATTCCCAATTTAAGGTCATGTGGGTACTATTCCCTAGTAAGCCCAGTAATAATAATACTGAACAGCAGCCCAGCAACATCCCAACCACCCTGAAACACAATGCCCTGGTGCTGGAGCACCTGATCATGATCCCATGGGGCAAGGATTTGTGCTTGGGATGAATTCCGGGAATTGGAATTTATGGGGGGCGGGTGCGTTTTGAAGGGTCGAGTTTGGGTTTAGACTTTAGGCCAAAACACCGGCTCTATGTCGGGTTCTGCTTCTGTACCACATCAATACACAGAACCCTAAAAACCCAACCCCAAACCTCAACCCAACAAAGTTTCGGTTACCCACAAGAACCCATAATTTGTGAGACCTACGCATTGTGGCACCACCTCCACCAACAATGAAAGGCTAGTGTGATGCTGGGAATCGAATGCGAGTTTGGGTGCGGATAACATCTTTTGAAGGGTCCACGTACCTGATAAGAATCATACGGGGCATATTCTCTTTGCTTGTGCTTTGCGCTTACTAGTAAGACTGCATGCGCTTCGCCGTTGCACGGTTTTTTGCGCCAGTTTGCGCTGGCAGGGTTTTAGCAAAGCCCAAAACAATCCAAAACATCAAGGACATGATTTGGCCCTTGCGCGCGAGCTTGCGTTGCTCTTGTGCGAGTTTGCGCGGGCCAGTTTTTGGCATGTATTTTCGACACCTCAAAAGTCGAAATCGCACCCAACAAATATCTTATGAAAGATGCCCAAAAAGAAAAGCGATACTCCTCCAAAACTAGTACTACAAGTATTAACAGTACTCATACCAAATCCCAAGTAC